>SNQJ01S0039632.1:27602-52727 GCA_010110895.2 Picea sitchensis | reverse complement strand
CTTTATAATTCGCTGGTTAGCTGGTGAAAGCACTGCCTTTCACCAGCTAACGGGTCATAAAATTTTGCTTTGCGCTGGTGAAAGTTCTGTTTGAGCCAAAAATGGACTTTCACCACCAAAATGCGATTTCAACAAAAATTCAATGTGTTTCTGATTTCTCCCCTTGCATGTTAACAACAACTTGAGCAAGTACCTTCAAATCTGGGTGGGACTTTTGCTTTTGTTTTTGCTTCAATCTTCTTATCTTCCTTTTAAGGCGCTTGGAAAGCCACCATAGACTATTGTAATCTTTGGTGATCTTCTGCTTTCTTTTCTTCTCTTTAACACTTTCCCGAGCCAGTCTCTCAAACACAGTGTTGGTTTTTGCGAAGTTATCAGACAACTTCTTGTACCTTTCTTTGATTACCCGTTCCAAAACCTCTTGCTGAGTGATTACTTCTTTCAGGTGCTTGATTTTCTGAGTTTTCTTTGACTTAGATCTCTTTGATGTTTCTCCTTCCTCTGTATGAGTGAAGGTCTCATAATTCTGTGCAAACTTAGTTGACTACTCAGGACTCTTGGTGACAGGGCTCTCATCTTGTTTCTCTGGTTCTGAGTCTGTGTAGGGAAGGTTTAATATGCTTTTTATCTTCTATGTAGGCTGCTCTGTGGGTTGTTCTGTAGTGGTTTCAAAGTTTAACCTTTTCTTTGACCTGTGGGATTTCACTCCAGAGATTCTATCTTCTGGAGGTCCTGGCAGGGTCCTCCTCTTCCTCGAACTACTTTGAGGAGTCAACTATTTCTTTGAAATTTTCCCCTGTTCATTTACGGGCTGAGTCTGTGTTTCAAAGACCTCCCAAAATAAAAAATGTTGCTAGCTCCTTCCTTGTTGTCTTAATTCTTCCAGAATGATCAATTTGATAAGGCCAAAGTGACATAGAGTATTTTTCATGCTTATGGGTTGAGCCCTGATTTTCTTGCAGACCTTAGTTAAACTCTTATGTAAGAAAAAAGGTAAATTGAGGAGAGTCTTACCGGTGAAATGGTCTAGGATCTTGAAATGATACATCATGAGTTTGTCATACCTGCCCTCCGAGGTTATGTAGAGTTGGATTCCCTTAAACAACTCCTGCCACTCCTCTTCTAGATAGGAAACCGGCATGCTCTTTTTCCATGCATTGTGCCTGAACTCTTCCTTCAAATAAGCTCTGAAATTTAAATTTTTGGTGGTAGCAGTTTTGAACCAACTCTAGCCCGACCTTGGTAGGCTGGTCGCTGCAGCAATGGCAGCTTCATCTACAATGATCTCCAAATATCCAACACGAGCCTTATTCCCATCAAAATATTTTGCAAAAGCCTCTGTTGTTGACTGGTGACAACCGTTCTGCAGCCTCTCAACAAATTCGATGCAACCTACATTTGAAAAGTGCTTCTGTACTTCTGGATGCATCTGTAGGAAAGATAGGCTATCCAACTCTTTTCTGAGTAGAGAACCACTGCATCTCCTTGCCATTTGCAGTTTGAAAACCCCAACGATTCTATATACCAACACATCAAACTTCTATTCGGGTCGAGGTCTTGCACTGTTGAAAGCACTCGACTTTGTTCTTTCCACATTAGAAACTTAACAAACATTTGTGAACGATGTGTGATAGGGAAGCAATGATCTGATTTGATGTTGTGAGCCCGGTAGTACTGCTTCTGTACCTGCGCTAATGGATTTGAACTTGCCATCCCCGACGCCATGATTGTGGATCATGAGTTTCTGAACCGGATCCGATTTGTAATCCAACTTGGATGTGGAACTCGAGTTTCCATAATTATCCACTTTCACCAGTGCATATTTCTTGATTGCATGACGTGAGTTGATTGCATCATCATTTGATTTTGAAACGTGGATAAACACACGTGATTCTCGCTTTCTCCATCCAACGGCCCGTGAAAAATGCCCCTTAGCTGTTGAAAATTATCACTTTCACCAGCGCACAATCCTGTGGAAAATTCCCCTTAGCTGTTGAAACTTATCACTTTCACTAGCGCACAATCCTGTGGAAAACGCCCCTTAGCTGTTGGAAGTCATCACTTTCACCAGCGCACAACTCACGACAATGCTTCTTTGGATGTTTGAAAGTCATCACTTTCACCAGTGCACGGACCTATGAGAGATTCTTCTTAGCTGTTGAAATTCACCACTTTCACCAGCTAACACTCATCTTTTAAACACACTTTAGCTGTTGAAAACATTTTATGAAAATTTCGAAAAGAAGACTTTTATGGGTCATCTTATTTCTAAGACAAAAATCAAAACCTAAGTCTTGCAGCTAGAAAAACTCAAAATCAATTTGAGAAAACTACCAATAGCCATGCTATCCACCAAAAAATGCGACCAAAGGGACGGGTTCATCTTGGGAGCTAACAGATCCCATAGCTTATATCCTTTTACTCCATCCTTTTATTTGATGAAAATACACTTTACTACCTTATTTCCCAACTTGTTCCTCTTTTCCTTAAGAACATGCATGGAGGAATCATAACCAAATACTTTGAGATGTGAAAATGAAGGATTCTTACCAAACCATACCTCATATGTATTCAAATCAACTAGCGCCGATGAAGGAGACCTATTTACCAAATATTTTGTAGTGTCGACTTCCTCTGCCCTGAATTCTTCTGTGAGATCGATACCACTGAGCATGCTCCTTTCCTTATTCATCAATGTATTATTCATTCTTTCAACAACACCATTTTGGTTTGTTGTACATGGTGTGGTATTTTGGCATGTTATGCCCACACTACTTGCATAAATAATCAAATTCATTTCCATATAATTCACCTCCAATATCAGTGCTTAGCACCTTGATCTTCTTATCTATCTAGTTTTCCCCAAGAGTTTTAAACATTTTGAGTTTATCAAAAACCTCTGGTTTCTTCCCCAGGAAATATATCCATTTCTTCCTGGAAAAATCATCTATGAAGGAAACATAGTACACAGATACACCAAGTGAAGGGACTAGTACAGGCCCAAACACATCACAATGTATCAATTATAGAATCCTCTTTTCCCTTGTAGCTCCATATGGGAATCTAACCCAATTTTGTTTTCAATATATTCAATGTTCAAAAAATTTGCATCCAAATTACACTTAGGAAAACCTTCGAACATACCTTTGTTGTGCATAGCTCGGATTCCTTTTTCTCCAATATGTCTCATCCTCTAGTGCCATAACATGGTCAGGTCTACTTGATAAAGAACGTTAGAGATGGTTTGTATCGAATAAACCTGATTTGAGTTGAGCCAAGTCAAAGTTAATTCGACTTCAGGAACAAAAATGTTGTTGCATCGAGTCTAGTCGACATACTCCAAAAATGTGTACATGGTTCCAATTCGAACTCTTTTCATTAATACCATCCCTCTACTGACCATTTTACATGTATCTTATGAAATAGAGTGTGCAAGCCTGCATCACACATTTTGCTGACAACTATCAGGTTTATTTTCAATCATGGAATATGTAGCACACCTGGAAGGGTCTTGCCTCTCCCATATTGCAGTATCAATCATACTCTTAGACGGGTGCTTAAATTGGCATACTTTCAGCGCTCGTCTAATGCCTTTTTTATTACCATCTTCCATCGATCACTTCCTTTTTTATACTCTCCTTATCTAGTTTTTCCACATTTATCACCAATGTAAAAAATCTTCCCCATATTCCATTATTACAATATTCTTGAATATTTCTCAAAGGAAATTATTACTTTCATGTACTAATACTACTACAAAGGAGTAATGTAGTAGCGACAACTCCCTATAGTTTCTACAATACATCTCTTCTACAATTCCAGGAACAATCCAACTACTGCAATTGCAAGAGTACTCCTCGTGCTGTGACTCCAACTGTTGCAACTCGAGGTGTACTCCTAGTGTTCCGACTCCAGTTGATTGTTGCAACTCCAAACACTTTTTCATTTTTTGTGGTTCCCAACCTATTTTCTGTTGCTATGAATATGAGTACACCATTGTTGTGATTCCAATTATAAAATTCTCTAGAGATGATAGTTATGAAATAGTCTTCATAAAGGAAAGATACAGAAGGAAAAAGGATGACCAAAAGGAGAACCATTTTTTCCACCAAGTTGACACATGTAGATATTTTCTAAAATCATTGTAACCGGATGAACAACTAGATTCTCATGAATGTCCATTCGTTCCTTTATATAATCTTATATATTAATCACATTGTATAACAACCTCGACTTCCCTAGAGTTGATGGGAGGAAATTTTGGTGATAAACATTTGACTACTATTGTATTTTCAAACTCTTGCAATACAATTTCCAGTTCTTCTCTCGTTTGTGTGTTGATGTGTTGGTGATCGTGTGATCTTGGATTCATAACTTAGTACCTTTCCAAAGAGGGAAGGGCCCCCTCCTTAGTAAATTACTTCATGTACATTAGCATATGATTTAATAATTCAATTCTGTTCATTTGTTTCAGTAATCATTTCATTTCTTAGTGTGCTACAATTCCGATTTCGTAGAAACAATGCTGCAATTCATGAGTGGTTGATATTCAGTTAGTTTTCTATTCATGAGTTTCAATTCAACTCCATTTCTATTTCCCTAAGTTCAAGACCGAATATTCTAGGTATGAAAATTCACTTCAGTTTAAATTTTATTGTGTTGGAATTTTCGTTGTTGCAATTCGCATTACTACAACTAGTGTCACTATGATTTCTTTTGTGTGGTAGCTTCGTTGTTGCAACTCCACCTGAAACTACACTTTATTCTATTTTCTTTCTCATTCATGATAGCTTTAGTGGTTTGAGGTTGATAATTAACTTAGATAGTTACTAAATGTGAAAAAACAAAATTGTTACAATATAACTAGACCTTCATTCTACTTGAGCAAGTCATCGATAGAACACAATGTAGATTTCAATTTCTACAAGTGTGATTTCAATTTTCACAAGTGTTATTTCAATTTTCACAAGTTTTATTTCAATTTACGCAAGTGTGATTTCAATTTATGCAATTGTGATTTCAATTTCCGCAAAGTGTGATTTTGATTCTTGCAAGGATCATTTCAATTTTGTATGTGTGATTTAATTTTCGCAAGTGTGATATTTACTTTCCTGTACTAGTATAATTTGGTGACTTAATTTAGTAACTTGAATCCTTGATTTGTGACATCAAAAGAACTACAAATACTTATATAAAACAACACTAATATTTGCATATATGGTGCATGATAGTTCGTAAGTAATATATGACCTTAGATAGATAATTAAATGTCCAACTCATGAGTTTATCTCTAAGTTAATTAGGAAGTAATTGAAAAGTCCATCATTTTTGGAGTCGTTGTCGGGGATCTGTAAAAATGATAGTAGTGTTGTTTAGTTGTGTATATGTTTTTCATTTGAGTAGAATAAATGTTATGATTTATTTTCAATAATTTTTAGGATGATTTTATAATCTTTTATAAGCACAAATCTAGAGATTAGTGTTACACATTATTTTCGTCATTCCTATGATCGTTAATGATGTAAACCTATATGTTGCCTTCAGAGGGGTCAGTGGCCTAAGTTACTAAAGAGAGAAGGGAGAAGAACTTTTCTTGAGAAAATAAGTTGCATTTTCCTATGTAAAAACCTTATAAAAAGGGAAGTTCGCAGGTTGCTATATAGGCAGGGTGTGAGAATGACCCATTCTCCCATGTTGCACTATAGCTAGGGTGCGAGGTGTTCRCAGGTTTCTCTATAGCTAGGGTGTGAGAATGCCTGCACGTGGGAAAAATGAGCATTTTCGCGAATCTTCTAGAAGGAGAAACTTCTATGGTGAGGTGGCATCCGAATGGTTTGGATCTTACTTGCTTTCATGATTTAGTGGGATCATCCTAACCTCCTCATCTTATCCTCTTCAAATTATAAAAGGAGAGGAGTTATCATGGAGAAAGTTAGCTTGGGTTAGCTTTGTTGGTTCTTGAGCTTGTTAGTCTTGTTGGCTTGGAATTATTAGCTTGGTTGGAGTGGATTTGAGATTTGCTTTGTCAAAATATATTGTGAATATCATCAGATCTATGCTCTCAGAATTCTTGGAGTGAAAGTGTGTGGGGAACGAAGGACAGTTGGAAGGGACCTTACGACATCAAGGCCATGGTTGTAATCTCTCGTTCACATTTAATATGATACAGTAATATGATTCTTTCCTATAAGGATTGTTGTGTTTTATTGTATGATTCCTTGATCACATACATAGGTTTATATTGAGTTTATGCTATTGCTATCACTTTGGTTGGTTGAGTTCTTTTGCAGGATCATCATTGTATGAGCATTGGAATGGAGCTAGGATGGCGATGGTGAGAGGAAGCGACATTTAAATGGTATGTCACTCACCCCTCTTTAGTTAGTAAATTCAATATCTAAAACTTAAGGAAAGCGTCATTTTCTGTCCTGTTTTGTTCTAGATCCAGGTGGATCTAGGGAGATCGGTTAGTGTCCGCACCTACGGATTTATCCAATAACAATTAGCAGAGTAGATTTATTATCTCTTCCAAAAAACCTTGAAAATATAATAGTGAAAATCAATCACAAGGGGGAAAGGATCCCAACCAACCAAATTAATCATCATCTACAACTATTTCTCTTGTAGAAAGAAGAGTGAAGAATCTCCTCAGGTATCAGAGAGTATGTAAGGATCTCTACACACTGATATTCCACTATTAGAGAAGCATATCAACAAGCAATATCATTAAGATGAGTTCTTTTTTCGTGAGGCACCTTTCTAAGCACAGGACAACCCTTGGAAAGAAATGGCACACCATATTTTCAAGGAGGAAACCATGAATTTTAGATTCCCAATGAAAGAAACAGATGAGGAAACCCATATGAGGAACATCCCTCATTCTCCCTTGCCAAAATTTCATGGGTTATCTAAAGAAGATCCTGATACCTTCCTCTTTGAGTTCGATGTGATTAACAAAAGTTATGAATATGTGACAAATGCCCATAAATTGAATATTATTCCTACCACACTTAAAAGTGTTGTGCTACGATGGTTTATGGGTCTATGAATGGATAACATTCACTTATGGGATCAAATGACGAAGAAGTTTTTGGACAAGTACCAAGGCTACTGGAAGGACAAAGAAAAAAGGGAGGAACTCTTCAAGATGATGCAACATGAAGATGAGAGTTTGGAATATTACATTGAATGGTTCACCTATAACCTATAGAGGGAAAAAAAAGGAGTCTTGTCTCCTGAAACAGGATGTGTCTTATTTCTAGGAGGAATCTGAGATGATTTTATGGAACTCCTCAACCTTTTGGGTGGGGTAAATGTTTCTCAGTTAGAATATGATATTATCTTAGAACTTTGCCATAAATATTGCATATGCACACCTAAAACAAGAAAAGGGCCAATATATATATTGGAAAGAATAGGAAAGACTATTGGAAGTGGACTAATGAGGGCAAAATTTGGGAAATGTTGAAAACCGTGCGGTTGTTTCCGGAAAAAACGTTGAAATTTTGTTGATTTTAAAATGATCATAACTTCACTTCCTGGAATCTATTTTAGATGATTTTTTTTTTGAAATTGGATATTTTTCCGAGAGGAATTCAAATATACAATTTGTTTCTAAAAATATTTATAATAAAATATCATAATTGAATATGATGTGCACAACTCCCTTTTTTTCTCCTAAGATGCATGCACTGCGCATGGAAAAGTGTCTGCATGTGACCCCTGAGATGCATGCCATATATCTTCCACATGAAATTCAAAAAACAAATCTGAAATGGAGTATAAATCATCTTCAATTAATGGAATACAAATTTGTGTAGATACTTGTGTAGAAGACTCTTCAGAATAAAATGCTTGATCTTCTAATGGCTTCTATTTTGGATCTATCTGTTCAACCACCTGCATGAAATATTCACAATCTTCTTAATTCCTAAATAGAACCTCCAATATAGTCCATAATTCATTTGGATTTGAGTCTTGTGAGACATCATATACTTGGTGGAGAATTTGTGGAGAAATAGACAAGCAGATAAATCATATGGCCATATCTTGTCTATTGAGAAAGTCATTTTTCTCATCGGTGGAATCAAACTCTACTTCCATTGCCATATTTATTTGGTACAAGCCTATGAATCTGATCCGAAGAATAATTTTTGGCTTCCATACCAAATATTTATGAGGCGTGAGAAGTATTGTCGATGAATAATCCATCTTTTCTGCATTTTGCAATCTTTCGTACCAACAAAAATAATTCGGTGTGTATTTTTCATAGAAATCCATTGGATCTGATACCATGTAAATATGTTGAACATGCACATAATATATCTATCTATAAAATACCACACACATTTGCAGAGAGAAATTGAGAAAGAAGAAGCAAGAGAGAAATAATGGAAGAATTCTCATTAACCGTATTCCACACTCAAAGAGTGAATAATTTAGAATAGATATATGATACATGAGTAAATAATGTGCCATAGTGGTGGTCTAGAGTTATATGGACACACACCAATAGTTATTGGAGTAAACTACCACCTAGTCTAGTCTCTCAAGTAGTTATGGGAGTGAACTGCCACCTAGTCTGAGTTAACTAGTCTATCAATCTTGAATTAATTGACTGAAACAGAGTGAAGTGAGGAGGAGATTAGGGAATCATGAGTAATGTGATAGTCTGGTGATGATCCCATGTAAAATGCACATTACCCAGTGATTATACCATTGTTGCATGGTGATAGTTCCAATGTAGCATCTAGACTCCACTCAATTGATCAAACTGAAGTGAAAACTGAAGAGAATATTCTCCCTAGAGAAATATACTTCCTAAAATATAGGAGACTGAATAATGACTAATAAACAAGGAAACACCCTAGGAAAAAAAAATTCTAGGTGTGTGTGAAGTAACTCCGACATTGTTGTTCAATTATTTTCTTTACTTAGAAAAGACACTAAGTTTGTATGGACAGAGACATGCTAGCATGCCCTTGATGAATTCAAATTCAAAGTGTCTAGAGATCTTGTACTAAGAGGGCCCAATCGTACTCTCCCATTCCACATTTCCATAGATGCATTAGACACCATTGTCAGAGCCATTCTTGGACAACTCGAAGGAAAGGAATCATATGCAATTTACTATGTTAGTAAGAATCTCTCCCCTGTAGAATTGAACTATACAGTAACTGAAAAAGAGTTTCTTGCTGCTATTCATGCAATAAACAACTTAAGACACTACATTGTTGGATATCCTATCAGCTTACACACTGATAATTCTGCTATCAAATATTTAATGAACAAACCAATCACTAATGGCAGGGTCACTAGATGATTGCTTTTATTGCAAGAAATTGATATTACCATTCTAGATAAACCATGAAAAGATAATGTAGTAACTGAATTCCTTTCTAGAATAACATCTGAAGATAATAAAAATCTAGTAGAAGATTGTTTTCCATATGAAAACCTCTTTGCAGTGGCTACTAAATCACCTTGGTTTGTAGACATTGCTAAAGTTTTGGCTACAAGCAAACTTTCACATTAGTTGACCCCCAAATAATGACAAAGTATAGTCAAGAAAAGTGAAATGTTTTCATGGATTGATAACTTCCTCTTCTACATTGGGCTTGATTTGATTATCAGAAGATGTGTACAAGTTTTATGGAAATACAATTCCTATGGCTTTGGGTCATGGGCCACAACAAATCAGTGGCCTTAAAATAATTTTCTCAGAATCTAATTAGGTAGTTAATTAAAGGGAATTAATTGCAATAGCTAAATTTTGGAAAATAGGAAAGAGAACATACCTCGAACCCAACGTCTGAATTTGATCCCAATTGAGGTATTTCACTCCATCATTTCTTTACAATGATATTATGAAATTCCTTCAACCAAAGAAGTATGCAACTGCAAGAAGGTGGTTATTCACTAACTAACTAAATATAATCAATTCACTTTCTTTGTTAGATTAAAAATAAGATACATATAATCTCATTAAAATCATGAATTAACAAAGATAAATGGATGAGAATGAGAGTTATTTTATTGATAACAACAAAGGATTTGGTTACAACTTGTAACCACCGCAACATGATCCCAGAACTAGGCACTAAGTTCCTCCACCCAAGGCCTGAGATGAAAACCACTACCTCTGATGTTTTTTTTTCCAGCAGGTCCAAGGAAGCAATGGATTTCTTACTGATGGGATAAGGGGAAACATAAATTCTGAAAACAAGGGTTCTTAGGGGGGGAATGAAAATATCAGAAATAAAGGGAAACAGGGGCTTGCAGGGCTACAAGGAAGCTGCCAACATAAGGCTACATCTCTTTGAAATGTTTTCCTCCATCCCAATACTGTCTTTTATACTCCCTTTTGACAGTTGGAGTAGTTATGAACGAGATATAGGTGGCCAAGAACCTAGGGAACCCATGAAATCCACCCAAAATATCAGGTTTTAATACCATTTTGTGCCAATTAAACATGTACGTGGGTTTCTGACTAGCAAGGAGCATATGTAGGCAAGTTTCTTTAAGGAGAGTCACGCACATCTAGAAAAATGGGTTTTTTTAAGATGTTTTTACGGAGGAAAAGGGGTTTTTTCTCTTGCAAAAAGGAAAATGGATGTAATTGAGGCCAATTATTCCTCATGAGAATATGTGGTGTCAAATAATGATATAAAAGATTCCCCCTAATGTGTTAGGTTAGAAGAGAAATTGATGGCCAAAATACATTACAATAGTCATGAGAATGTGGAGGGGCCATTGGGTATGAGTAGTTGAAGAACAATCCCAGAAAAATACCTACAACATAAACAAGTAATATAATCTCTTCTCAAGTCAGGCATTTCCATGCTTGAGTGTGATGTAAGCATGGCAGCCAAATCAAGTACATTGTAGATCTATTAGTAACAAAATCATAACGGATATCCATGGTCATGGAAACTATACAAAATGGACCCATGTGATATATCAAAGTAGCAATCATTTCCATGAGAAAATACACATTGGATCCATTCAAAAATGTATATCATAGCCATAGATGGATACATAGTGGAGCTATGTCTTATAATCAAATAGAGGATATCTGTAAACAATCCATTGAACAAACCGATCCTCTACAAGTACTAATGTCAAAGAGGGTTGTACAATCAATATAAGTTGGGTAGGAGAAAAAAATAGGTGATGTTGGTACTTCACTCGAAGTCTTCAAAACAATCCACTGTGGTACGAGTATACACTATGTGAATAAATGTGTTGGAGTCGAACATAGTGAGACACTGTTTAATTACTGTTCATTGATGTATATCGTTAACAAACGTGAGACAACCCACTAATGATGATAATGGGTGATAAGGTACCGAGTAAAATCTATCGAGTGTGAATTAATGAGACGATGTCAAACACCTAATATAATCTATCGATTAGGGGACATTGATGTATTCCCACTGTCAATAGTGAAGGAACTTTCCACTGATGACTGTAAGCCCCAAGGTACTACAAATTACTCTAGATCCCTATCCTAGAGTAAGATGTTATAACATAAATAGGAAGAGACACACTGGAAGGAAGGCATTAAGGAATCCTTCATCATCTAATACAAGGGATAGTATAAGGTCTAATATTTGAAAGGACTCAGAAAAATGATTGAAAGGACCAAACCAAGGTATGTCTCTGACATGTACCAAATGAAATAACACAGGATAAAGACTCTTTGAATAATATCTAATAATGGAGACTATTGACAAAGAAGAGGAATCCACCAATGGGGTCAAATGGAAACTAAGGTACAACATGAATCCGTATGTGTCATAATGGTTGTTGACCTTGAACATAAGGGAAACCACTCATTCAATGACCAATGATGATTGTCCTCTATTGAACGCAAGGTCACCTATCAATTATGTAAATAGGACCAGGGTGAAACTCTACATCATACTCTCAGAGAAATGTGTCATAGTTAATAAGAGAAGACCCACCAACAAGAAGTCAATGAGGACCTTCTATACTAGCACAAGTGAGAGACAAAGATACTTGTGATACTGAGCCATACTTGACTAAAATGGGAAGGCCAACTTGAAAACTCAAAGGTTTCTGCAGAATGGATGATGCATGTTGACTTCCCTTGAATAGAGACACTACACATAATGTGACTTAGGAAACATGGATTATAAACTGGGATACGTTTGTGACACAAGAGGCATCATCAAACGCTCCAAATGACTAGAAGAATAGCCATCCATATGAGATTATGCTCAAAAGAGAGAAAAAAGGCCTCCTAAATCCTTAATCAACCCAATAATGAGGTAAATACTTGTAATACTATGTTCTGTTCAAGGGAAACACAAGTAGCTACCATATAAAAAAATATTTAGACTCATTCCCATCCTTCTTTTTTGTTTTTTGATTTTTTTGTCTTTTTCTTATTATAAATTTTGAAAAAAGAATAAAATAATGCTATGATATAGTGGAGGAAATGAGTGTCGATGGAAAGCAACCTAGTTCCAAGCGCAAGGAACATACCTATGCTTAATGCAAGGAAAGTATGTGTAGGATATGGGCACTTGAGGGAAATTTTCCTTGAGGGATACATGTGTCAAGTTGCAAAGGATAGAGTTGCAAGGATGATAAGTTTCTGAGAATCCATATACAATTGGCTATATTAGAACAAGCTGAAGCCGACATTAGGACTGAAAAGTGTGAGCGGTCAATATGAAATGAAAATAAAACTCAACAAAACAAATTTTTGGAAGCCCTGTGGGTAACTGGCTAGCAATAGATGAGAATAAGATATGAAGCTTTAATGCAAGGTCTTGGCGGTACTAGATAGGGATTCTGAGCCTATGGAAAAAATCACAACATGGGTGCAAAAATGGCTAGTGAGGAGCTAACTAGGGCACCCATGAAGAGGTAATCTCTACCATCCGTAAATGACACCTTTAAAGTAGCTTGAAGGTATAATGTCACAATGAATGGGGTTGATCCTAAGTAAGCTATGTGATTTATATGGATAAATGCATAATGCAGGTGGAATAAAACCTACCCTATATGTCGGTAAAGAGCATGATACCTACCAAAGAAGTTGAAAAATTCCACCAAATATAACAATATTTTGGAAATGATATCTCTCAAGGATAACTTCACAAGAAACCATCTCCATGGTACTTACATTAGTCTAAGTAGTGTAGAAATGTTAAATGTGGGTAAAACATTATACAAAAAGGTGAAACAAATGGGTTAAAAATAGGTGAAAAATCATTTTTTCCATATCATTTTACTTTATACCATTTGAAGAGAATTGGAAGCCCCTTTACCCTTCAACCTTTCGAGGATTGGTATGGAGTGCACAGATCTTGGAATTCAACACTTCTTGGACTAGGTAAGAGATTACTTCCTCCTCAATTTCATCCTTGATTTTTTGGGGTGCTTTCTTGAGTGTAAAATTGTTTTTAAATATCATGCGAAGATGTACGCAACCTTGTTCAACATTGGCCATGTACATACACTAATGTCATAGTTGAAAATCACATACATCTGCGCAAGACCCAAAATTTATGGATTTAACTCAAAAAAATGTTTGATGTTTGGAGGATGGTGATAGAGTTGAGGGAGAGAGAACATGCAAAAGTTGATGATGAGGTCATGGGTGACCTAGAATCTCAACAAGCCCTCCATAGATGTCAACTTTACAAATTATTTCGTTGAAATGGGATTAGGAAACAATGAAGATTCCTTGAAACTCTGATTGATTATTAGGAACCTAAAGTAGATCCTTTTATGATCAGGGGGAAATATCTAAGAATCAAAATGAAGGATATATATTTCCTTATCATGCTGCCTCGTCGAGGAGATGTGGTGAATTTGAAGGGGAAAAGGTTCCATTGGATTAAAAATAAATGAATACATTACTCTATATTGCTCAACCGAGACATAGAAGGTCGAGAGTCAACTACGATAAGGCAGATAGAGAATCTTGTTCTATAGATAATTGTGTTAACAATTGCCTGAATTGTAGGATCTACCTCATTACATCAAGCTTCAAGAATGATGATGTATTATGCATGAGAATTCTTGAGGCCTATACTTTATGATTGGAGTACCACTCTTCTGACATACATAAAGGCCCAATTGATAGGATGCAAGTAGGGTAAAATGAAGAACTTAGGATTTAGAAGCCTCTTGTGTTGCTTTTTCCTTGAGAGAGTACCCATGATGAGTCCAAGATTGGACATCCATCCACATTATGAGAGATATGGCACGATGGATTGGTGGATCGAGGTACTTTCCAGGAATGGAGGAGGACATCTAGGTGATCCCTAGGATGATGCATTTTTCACTTAGTGGGAGCACAAAGTGGTTTCAATCTAGGATTATCCCTATGTAGGGATATATTATCGCAATGAGCTAAAGATGCCTATTCCTCCTAGAAACACGTATGGAGATATTGATATAATATTTTTTCCTTTTAATTTATTTCATGTTTATATTTTTATGATTCAAGAAGTAAATGTTTTTGTGTGGATCAAGATAATATCATGATTATCTTATCATATACATGTGGGACCAAGGGGTATTGATGGATTTCCTCTGCATGGATGAAATGTGATGGCCAATCGTGTGGAGATCCTAACCAAGTATCAGATAATTTCCAGAGGAATTTTGATATATTGGTGCACACAATGCCAATGGTATAGGTCAAATATTTTCCGGAGCACATGCATCAACATGTAGTTGGAGTACCCAAGGATTGGGTGTGTCTCTTTCAGTGTCTATCCAGTGACATATTTTTTTATGAGAGACATGTTGAGGGAAGGGTAGGGCCATTAGGACCATGATTTATAGATCATTCATATTTTTTGTATTATTGGTCCCTATAGAGGAAAATCTAGGCTAAAATCCTTTTTTGGAACATGATCCACTTTTGTACTTGATGAACTATGATAATGATAATGATATATATATATATATATACAGATGATATTTTTTTCCTAGTGATAATGTGCATATGCTTTGATTATATACAAATATAATTTTTTGTGCTTTTGTTTCAACGTGAATGATATAAATGACAATATAACACGTAGTGCAAAAATGCATCATTTAAAGAATTGTACATTATTGGAACATGAACATAAGTAATATGATAAAAAAAAAATTCTCAAAAACATTTACCTGAAGGAAACGATGACGTATCATAGGGTTACGAACACGATATTCACCGTTTAGGTGGGATACTACCAACTCAATGTCTAAACAAACTTGTAAGGACCAAATGCGATATGCAATGGCATGTAGAACTAGTTCGATAATATCACTATAATCCACCATATTATTGGTGGAAGGATCAAGACAATCACCTCTTGAATCGACCAATTGACCCTTGGGTGAATAAAACACCCAAGAGATAAAATCCAAGTTCTGAGTGTGGCAGCTAGCACCATTGGTGAAACCTACGAATTTCAAAGAATCCCATGGCATATGCTAACCAAGAATAAGCACCATAAGAACCACTAACAAAAAAAATATATCTATGCTACGACTAAATACAATGATATACAAAATTTACAAGAATAACACCTAGGTGTGACGACTTAAGCGTACTACTTTTTAAGGTAGAGCCCATTTTTGGGTTTCAGAAGAACATTCCCTTCAAAATATTCTAGCGCGTGGGCTCCTTTCCACATGGAACATATCATAATGAGTGAGCCATGCCACAATGGATTAAACATACCTTCCCCCAAGGTGGATTTGTTCTGGTCATAGACCAACACAAGGTCCCTTTCAGAGAAGGCTCTGGGGTGCAAAAATTTATTGTAATTAGACTTGACATGATTTTTATGTTCCTCATTTGCTATAGAAACATATCACCATTGCTCATCAAGATGTTCTAAGTAAAAAATGAACTCTTTCAGTTTAGACGTGTCAGTAAGGAGCTCATTAGCAATATGAAGCGAAGTGATTTCACATTTAATAGGAAAAACAACTTCTACCCCATGAACGAGTTGAAAAGGTTAGAATCATGTTGCAATTTTGAATGACATTCAATAGGCTCACAATGATGGGTGTAACATCAAATGCCAATTTGATTTTCTTTCTTTGATAGTTCTTCATGAAATGGATTTTTCAGGTATTTATTAACATCTTCAACTTGACCATTTTCCTGGGGATAGTAAGGAGACAAATTCTCATGCCTTAAACCCAATTTTGATGCCAATTCAGTCATCATGCAGTTCTAAAAGGGACTACCATGGTCAATGAAAATCTCTTTTGGAACCTCAAACCTAGCTATAACATGATTAAACAAGAAAAGAGATGTAGTTTCACCATCATTACCAAACGTTGACACAACCTCTGCCCACTTCATAAAATAGTTTACAACCATTATGATATACCAATTCCCCGTAGCCAAAAATGAGTGACATGTCATAAAATAAACCCCCCACTTGGTGAAGGGACCAACAATTATAACAAGAAACATAGGAGCATGATGTGCACACAATGTTTTAGAAAATATTTGGCAAGGGTGACATTTCTTGACCACTTCAATGAAATCCTTAAAGATCGTTGGCAAACAATATTTGGCACAAAAAATATTTTGGGTTGTCGCCAACCTAGATAGATGGATGCCACACACTCCACTATGGAAATCATTCAAAACTAAATACGCTTCCACATGAGTGAGACAATGAAGGAGAATTGAATCAACCCCTAAATGGTACAAAGTGTCGCCAATAATGAGATAGTTCTTCACCATATGGTGAATCCGTCGTCGGTCATCTCATGAAAAATGCAGAGGAAACTTCAGATTTTGGATATATATTATCACACCTCCATACCAAGGATTAGATCAAGAGACAAGGAATGTATTTTCACTTGGAAACAAGTCAATGACTGTGTCATCCTCTTTCTCTACTGGAAACTTGGACATAATTTCAACGAACTAGTTCAAACTCTTGAAGCACAACAATCCACTTGTTGTACTTCCCTCTGATTATTAACTGAGTCAAAACATACTAAAAAACATTAAATTCAACAATGATATTTGTATTTCACAATAAAATGTAATGTTAAAGACACTAAAAAACATGGAAGGTTGCTAACACCAACTTCTCAACGTGTGAATACTTTAGTTCAGGACCAACCAAGAAACGACTCAAAGAATAGATGACGTGCTCTTTGATCTCATCATCTTGCTAAACTAACACCATGCAAGTAAAATATTGTGTTGCTGTGAGATACAATAGGAAATATTTATTATAGTTGAGAGAAATAAGTAAAGGGGAAGAACTTAGAGCTTTCTTCAACGCATCGAATGAACACTGCACTGATTCATCCTATAAAAAGGGGAATCCCAACTTCAAAAGGCGCATAAATCCTTTAGTGATATTAGCATAGTTTGGTATGAAAAACTAAAGGAAATTTTCCTTTACTTGTATGCTTTGAAATTGACACACGATATGCAAGGGAGGAAACTGTAGTATTTCTACAACCTTCAAAAGGTCGACCATGATCCCTTTGGTTGATACGATAAAATGCAAAATATGCCCTTGTTGGACAACTGAGGTGGGGGGTGAATCAGTTGTTACTGTGCTTAAACAATTATGCGTATTTTAAACTCTTTACAGAACACTCAATGATGATCACAATAATGCAGGGAAGTAAGAAATCGAATATTCAACATCAATCACACACATGAAATATACAGAGACAAATATTTCCTGAGGAAACCCGTAAAGGGAAAAGACTCTTCTTCTTGATATGATAAGTAGTCTTTATTTTCTATACATTATCATTCTTATGAGCACAAACTCGTTTTGAGGCTACCACCTCTATTTTACAAGCAACAACTTACTAATAGCACCGACTCTCTAGTTTCTCTAGCACCCAATAGAAGGAAGAACCAACTCCCTGAGTGTTCCAACACCAACTTGATGGAAGCACAAACTTCCAGTCACACAAGGACCAACCTGTATAACAAAGAACAATAGTTCTCCCTTGCACCACCCTACCACCCTGATTGTTCTGGCTACAACCAAATGGAATCTACAACTCCTTGTGTTCAAGCACCCACTTGAAAATCTGAGGACAACAATCCTCCCTAGCACCTCCCTACCACCCTGATTGTATCTTACAAAACTTTAATTACTTGCTCTGTCTTTGATATGGTCTGTTACAACTCAATGTCTCCTCTACCTTCTTCATCTTCTATACTCAGTTCTGCTTATGCATCCATCAACTTCTATGCACTGATCGTTTTCTTCCTGCATTGAACACCTAATTCTGTTCAACTTCTCTTCTCCCTTTTATACTCTGTGATGCCTCTGCATGCTCTTTTTGCACCACATATCTCCTCTTCACATTATGAACCGTGTCTCATCCTCCCCACATGCATCACCATGGAAAAAGGCTCATAGTCTCCTTTGTTCTGCATGTCTTTCTCACGCCAAGTTCTCTGTGTGATCATCATTGAAACTCTTCGTATTCTCTGGAAGTTATTTTGAGTCCGTTCATCATTAGTGGCCATTATGCCAAGATTCTTTGGCTTCTCTGGCAGTTATCCTGAACCTATTCTTCACTAGAGGGCATTATCCTGAGATTCTTTTGGCTTCTCTGGTAGTTGCAACTCTTCGTCATCTCTGGTAACTACAGTCAGTCATTTTTGGCTTCTTTGGCTTCTACGCCCCTTCCTTCATGTGACCACTGAYAGTGAMCAAATGCCTATTCAAAAGGCACTTCCCGATCTCAGTCTGGTGAGATAGYTTCGTTTCTCGATATGACCTTGGGAGATGAACTCCTGTGACCATATGATTGTAGGCACGTCCAAAGGTGTTTTGAATCAAACTGCTTTTCGCCCCACAATTTACCTTGAGCTGACACATACCCTTTCATCAAAATCATGGTATMAATTGCGGCCCTCTCATAAAAAATTAAGATTTGCACACCTTCGCTCCCCACAATGCGACAAGACCATTGATATCACAATCTTGACAATGCTCCTGAACTGATGGTTCAGATCTGTCCTCTCAATCAAAAACTAAATCAGTGGTCTTGTTTCCCCTTTCTTGATCAATGGTAGATATCTCCTTTGGGTCTCTGGACTTCTGAGATTTCAAATCTCAACCCCTTTTCTCCTCCGTACATCAATCTTCCAGAGCTGACAATCTACTGATGTGTGTCCCTTTTGGATCAATAGCTGTGATCCTTTTGCGTCTCCGGACTTCCGAATTATCAAGTCTCAATTTTCACTATAGTATCATCAATGGATGAGAATGCTCTTGAAGTGATCTTTCAGATCGGATGACTCATATCCTTGCTAACGTGGTCTCCCATATGCCCTTTCCTGATGTGGTCTTCCACATGTTTTTGCCGACGTGGTCTACCACATGTCCTTAATGATAAGGTATGTTGACATAGATCTCCCAAACATCCATGATGATGTGGTATGCTGACGTGGTCTGCCACATGTCCTCTTGGATCAAATGATTGAGGCTTACTTTGGGTATTTACCCAGAGTCCATAGGATTACATCATGTCTTTTCTGGATTAGACGACCTAGATATACTTTATAAGATCTGACGCTTTATATATTCTTCGAATGATTTGACGACTGCGATCTATTTCGGATGAGCCGATGGTTGAGGATGTATTTCGGCTCTCTGGGTCTCCGGACTTCGAGGATTTCAAATATCAAACTCTCGTTTCTTCCATAAGTCAATCTTCCGAAGTTGATGATCTACAGACACCTGTCCTCCTCAAATCAATGGTCTTCATTCACTTTCTTTCTTCTGGAGTGTTTCACCCGGAGTCCACGATCTAATGATGTGTGTCCCCTTGAATTAGACGGTTGAATTTTACTTCAGCTCTACGACTCTCCGGGCATCGGGGATTTCAACCATCAAATTGAGAAAATATTGAAGTGATTTTCTCCAAAGTTGTGGATCGTGTGCCACCTGTTAGTATTGATGATGGACGGTCCCTGCTTACTTTGAAAATTTGGGAATTTGACAAGTCCGCTCTCCTACACTCATCCAAAGGGTTAACCTTCGTGCATTTATCTCTGGATCCAATGACTATTGATCCTTCGCGCTCAGATCCAACGACTGAGATTTGTTCTCCTCTTCTGCACTCTCCTCCTCTCTAGACACTGATCCAATGACCACTATCACTCCTCCTCCCGAGCTTACGATTTCTCCCAACTTAGAATATTTTCTATGTATTGAAAGGTTTCAGCCTCTAAACCTTCTCCTGCGGGTCTCGTCTTTGTTGTTCTTGTTTTCTATAACTGTTGTTGTTCTTCTTTTCTTTCCTATTTTCCATTTATGTTCTTGCCATCAATGAAAAGCCTATAAACATGCCATCGTTGCTAGTTTTCTTGCCATCAATGACAATCAACTCTTCCTGTAAACATGCCAACAATCTCCCCCTTTGGAATTGATGGAAACCCTGAAAGACTGCACTGTTCTACGTAGACCTCCAACTATAGCATCCAGACCACACCTTTTCCCCCCCTTTGACATCAATGTCAAAGAAAACATGCCCCCCTTGAGATGTTGCAGTACTCTTCGGAGGTATCAGATATGAAACCAACACAAACTCCCCCTAATCATATAGACTATTTAGCTTGATAACGGGGTCACAACCAACTTATGGCGTAGATACTCAAACTGAGATTTTACAAGTGGTTTAGTGAAGATATCAACAATCTGATCTTTGTATGGAATATAACGCAAAGAAACAACAATGTTGGTACCTATTCCCTCAAGAAGTGATACTTGATGGGTATATGTTTGGTCTTGAAGTGAAATATAGGATTCTTTGACACACTAATTGCACTAGTATTATCACAATGAATTAGGATCGGTGAAGTATATTTTACCTCCAAGTCTGCAAGTGTTTGGATCATCCACAATACTTGGGTACAACAAGTGGCAGCTGCAATGTATTCAACTTTTGTAGTTGATAAGGAAATGGAACCTTGCTTCTTGCTCAACCATGCTACAAGGGAATCTCCTAGGAAGAATGCACCTCCACTCATTCTTTTCCTTTCATCCACGCAGTTATCCCAATCATCATTTGAATAGATTGATAGTTGAAAATTCTGATTCCTAGGATACCATAGGCCATAGTTCATTATTTCTTTCAAGTATCTGAATATTCTTTTGGCATCTAACAAATGACTCTATTTAGGTGCAACCTGATACCTTCCTACCATTCCAACAACATGAATTATATATGGACGAGATGTTTTGATGTACAATAGGTTGCCTATCATAGACCTATATGAACTCTAATCAACATTAGGTGAGTCATCATCCTTGCTTAACTTGCATCCAGTGACCATAGGTGTGCTCATAGGTGTAGAATCTTCCATTTGAAACCATTTCAACATTTCTTTTACATATTTCTCATGAGAAAGAAATATTCCTTCAGACCTATGAGTAATATGTAGAACAAGAAAAAATGACAGTTCCCCTATCATAGACATTTCAAATTCAGACTGCATGGCATAATCAAACCATTGTACCAATGAAGCATTATTTCTTCCGAAGATGGTGTCATCTACACAGACCAACACAATGAGAAAATCATTACCCTTTGTTTTGATATATAGATTGTTGTCAATTGTTCCTCTCTTGAACCCTTTGTCTTGAAGATACTCATCCAGTCTGTAATACCAGGCATGAGGAGCTTGTTTCAACCCATATAAGGATTTCTTCAGCTTGTAGACAAAGTCAGGGTTATATGATAGTTGGAAACCCTCTGGTTGTTCCATATAGAGTTCTTATTTTAGATATCCATTTAGAAAATATGACTTGAAATCCATTTGATAGACTTTAAACTGTTTAAGTCAAACATAGGCAAGAAAAATTCTAATAGCTTCTAATCTTGCTACAGGCGCAAATGTTTCATCAAAATCCAGTCCTTCTATTTGAGCATATCCTTTGCAGACCAATATAGCCTTATTTCTTACAATATTTCCTTTCTCATTCATCTTGTTTTTGTAGACCCATTCAGATCCTATTACATTTTTATTTGCTGGCCTAGGAACGAGTTCCCAAGTGTCATTCTTTTCAATCTGGTCAAGTTCCTCATTCATTGATTTTAACCAATATACGTCTTTACTGGCTTCATTAAAGTTCTTAGGTTCCACCATGGATATGAAGGCTATATGTGATTTCTCGGTGTCTTTGATTATCCTTCTCCTGGTTTGTACACCTTTGTCTTTCTCAACAATTATCTGACTTTCAGGATGATTCTTTTGAGTAATTATGGAGGAAGGATTTGATGCTGATTGATGTCCTGACTCTTCTTGTCTGGGTGTCTCTTCTCCATCTGATTCTTGGACCTGTTCATCTTCTGTTTCAGTTGTGTCCTCTATAGTAGACTCAATATTGCTCACCTCTCTTACTGTGACTCCTTCATCAACCTTTAAATCAACGTAATCAACTAATTTATGCAATCTTTTATTAAATCATCTATATCCTTTACTATTGGTAGCATATCCTAAGAAGATGCCTTCATCAGCCCTGTCATCATACTTGCCAAGGTTTTCATTATTATTATTTATGTAGCACTTACTCCCAAAGACTTTGAAGTGTTTGATTGAAGCAGGTCTTCCATACCACAGTTCATAAGGTGTCTTGTCACTATGTGGTATGAGGTGGGCTTTGTTAAGAATATGGATTGTTGTGTGTATTTCTTCTACCTAGTAAGTTTGACCAATGTTCTTCTCATTCATCATTGACCTGGCCATTTGTTGAACTGTTCTATTTTGCCTCTCAACTACTCCATTTTGTTGTGGAGTTCCTGGGATTGTGTATTCTCTCTTGATCCCATGTTTATCATAGAATTCGTTGAAATCACTTGACATAAATTCTCCTCCTCTGTATGATATTACTGCTTTTAACCTGTTGCCTTTTTGATTCTCAGTTAAAGCCTTAAATATTTTAAATTTCTTAAATGCTTCATCTTTTTCTTTGAGAAAATCAACCCAAGTGAGTCTCGAGTAATCATCAATGATTAGCATAAAGTAGTTTTCCTTCCATGTGCCTTCTTGTCTTGATGGTCCACATCTACTCATTGGCTTCTTAGTTCTATGTTGCAAAGATTGTTTATTTCTTGACCTCCCCAATTGTATGTCTCTAAGCTTAATTTGACAATTTGCAATCTTATGACCAAAATTAGAATAGTAAAAATAGTAACCATGGAAGAAATTTTGGTACCTAAAGGATGGCCTTCTTCTTGGCATCAGGTATGATTTTAAAGATGAAAATTTATTTTAAAATGTAGAAACCTTGGTGAATCTTACTAATCCTTCATATGTCAATTATAAATGTTTGGCAAGATGTTTGTAAAAATATTCAAATTTCTAAGGATTTTATATAGTTTGTATAAAAGTTTGGTGAATTTTAAGTTAAAATATTTTTATCCTATAGAATTTGGGCGAATAATTTTTAGAATAGCGAATATCGTTTTGGGAAAAACCATGGAAAATTATCCCATGAGCGAAATTTAGCCCCTAAAATCATCCCTACTTGGAATTTGTTGCTCCATATTCTGATATCTTTGTTTTTTTATCAATGATCATCTTGTCTTGATTAGCATTTAGAGGCATAGTACTCACATGGTATGATTGTCTACTGACTTGGAACTTGATCATCTTTACTAGCTCTTTGTTTTCTGTCTGTTTGTTGCTTGAACCACTTACATAACCTAAACTAGTCTTCAACAAAGGAGATCTCTATTTTCTCAGAATGTTGTTTAGTTCTGTTGAGGCTTTAATGCTTGGAAGATTTTGGAGATACAATTCTTTAAACTTCTCCATCTGTTTTCTAGTTTTTACTACCTATTCTTCCAAAGCTTCACATCTTGCATTCTTCTTTGATAATTGATGTTTTAGAATTTCCTCTATTTTATTTTCCTCTTCTAATTCCAATTTTAGTAAGGCAAAGTATTCATTAGGTTTTTTACTGTCTTTCTCGAACTGTATCAACAATTGTTTTTGTTTTTTCTTCTTAGATCTGAGTCTAGCAATTTCTTCTAGGGAACTGATCAGTTCTCCTTCCAAGTCAACCACAACTTCTTCATCATTAATATCACTTCGTGTGATTTTATTATCATAATCATGTTTGGCCCTTAGCATAAATTCATTAAACTTATCTTCAATAGAATAGTTACTGCTTTCATCATCTGAGGGATCATCATCATTGTTTACACAAAGACTTTTCTTCTTAAAATTATTCTCTTTATAGACGTTCTTGTGTTTGTGCTTCTCTTCATAATCATATGTTTGATCCTTTCTTTTGTGAGGACACTTAGATGCAAAATGAACTATCTTACCACAGTTGAAACATTTGAAGGGAAATTTTACTTGGTACCTTCCTGATCCTTTCTTTAGTGTTCTCACAAATTTTGCTTCAATTTAATTAGGCTCAGAATTCTCATTCTTATCTGCTTTAAATGATTCTTCTCTAGAGGTGGGTTTATCATTAACTATCCTCATTTCATATATATTCAAGGTTCCTATAAGTTGATCAAAAGGAAAATCTTTTAGATCATTAAGTTTTTCTATAGGAGAGACCTTTGGGTTGAACCTATCTGGCAGAGATCTCAAAATTTTCTGAACTAAATAGGCTTCCTCGATTTTTTCACCAAGTCCTTTCATTGCATTTAATAGTTCTTCAACTCTCAGAAAGTACTTCCCAATAGTTTCATCCTCTTTCATATTTAGCTGTTCAAATTGTACTCTGTAGGTTTGAATCTTGGCTTCCTTTACCTTCTCATTACCTGCATAATTTCTAATGAGTTTGTCCCACATTTATTTGGTATATTATAAGTGCATGACTTTTACAAATTCTGCTTCTCCAAGCCCACTCAAAATAACATTCATAGCCTTAGTGTTGAAGATGAATTCTAGCTTGTCATTCTTAGAAGCTAGTACAACTAGATTTACATAACCAGTCTCTACCACATCCCAGACATCTGCACCTAAATCCATTATGTAGGTTCTCATCCTAACTTTCCATAAGGTAAAGTTTGTTCCATTGAATAGGGGGCCCTTATTGGTTGAAGTTCCTTCATGGATAGTCATGTTTAAGCTCTAGGATATATCCTTAGATAAAATGAATCAGCCCTGAT
>SNQJ01S0039632.1:6617-23182 GCA_010110895.2 Picea sitchensis | reverse complement strand
TACAGGATTTGCATGAGCGACTGAAAATTGATAAAAAGTGACAGTCCTCCCTTCGTGAGGGAAACGTCGCAATTGGAGAACCTAAGAAAATATGGCTATCATTTCATACATTCAACTTGTTCATAAGAGTATATTATAGTCAAGAGGCACATCGACCACTTATACTTTGACGTACCTAGTTTTTCCATCTAACTATATAGGGAAATAAAGGATAATCCCATGTTGTCTAAATGAACGATCATTAGATACTGTAAGTAATGTAGGAGTGATCCAGATGATTTTTGGTATGGAATGAGAGCATAAATATAATAAATAAATTTATAGAGATATCTTGGATATCCAATAATATAACATAAATATATCATATATGCAACCATAAACACAAAGATACAATAAAACACAATTTCTATTAATGGGCGAAATGTACAAAACTATAGAAATACAGAGTGAAAGACTCGGTAGAATTGTGGCAGCTTATCTCTGAGAAGAGATGTGATGATTACTCACATTTGTAAGAATATGGGTGTTACAAAGGGAATTTTTATCATAAATAAAATCCAAAACCCTAACCCCGTAAGATGAAAAGCCAACAGTTTTGTGGACCTCGTTTTGGATAGTTTGGTGTATCAACTTCTCAGGGGCGTAACTTTGGCATACGATCTCCGTTTGGGGCACACGATAGATCGTTGGAAAGGTATCATTGAGGAGATTCATTTTGGGGTATCAATCAAAGAATTTAGCTATAATTTAGGGTCCCAATCCAAAAATAATATCATTTAGGCCTTCAAAATGGCCCCAGAAGTTTAGGAACTGAAAAATTGCTAAAAACAGTAAGTTGCTAGAAAACTATTTTGAGCCAATTGGAATAGGTGGGTGGCCACCAATATCCACCTAGATCAAGGAGAAAAATATAACTCTAGTGAGCCAATAAATTTCCAAAATGATAACGACATGACACACGTCCAAGCACCTTCATCTACCACAATGCAAAAAATATTCTTTGAATATTACTTCGTGGTGAAAACCACTACATTATGAAATGAAACATGGTATGGAATGTGAGACTTGATGTTATAATTTTCAAACATTATGAATAGTGAGTTATAGGATTCATAATCCCCTAAAGAATACAACAATTCATTTTGTTGCGATGAGCAACTCTGGACAACTTCCAGTGGGGACACAACACAACATTTGGGAAAAATATTCAACAATATAATAAGTTTGAGCCTCTCTAGCATTCAGATTGTGGGATTTCCATTTCAACACAGCTTTTGGTATGCGAGAAATTGGGTCTACTGTCAGTTTCTCAATATGGAGAGAGTTTAATGGTTCGTGTATCTCCTTATCCTTCTTTGCAGACTTAGGTTTCCCATAATCACAAGCTCTTGTTTGCAAATTAAGATCCAAATTCATCATATAGACATTCAATGTTCCAAATTCTGACATGGGGGTACCCTAATTTCCCCCATCTGTATTAGGCACCAAGGAAGTACCCTTAATTAAATTTTGACCTTGTAGAAACGAGTTAGTAAAAATAGCAGGTTGTTGCTACATTAACAAGTGTTGGGCTTCCTTGAGTTTGGGGTAGAGATGATTCGGGTGATCTTCTTTGAAAATTTTGCAAGGAAAATTTACCTTCTTCTTTTCTCTCTTTCCCCCTCAACATTATTACCATCCTTCTTATCATTTCCACCACAATATTTATTTCCCATGCCTTTCTTTTCCCCTCTTGTTTGTTGAGGACCCTTTGGAGTTGTCGATTACACACTATGTACATCCAATGACTGGGTAGTGGGGGTGGTCAAACCAGGGGTATGACCACCCACATTTTGTTGAATATAAAAATGTTGCATCTGATTAGAAGTCATATTTTCGGCTTTGTTTTGCGACAAATCAACAGTACCATCGACATGTGGTCCTGATTTTGGTTTCATCAAGACAAGAGTCGATCATGGCGTGTCTGACATTATGTCATAGAACATGCTTGAATGATAGTAAATGAGCTCTAACTTATTCACTCTAAATATTGCGTGTTCCTCCATAAACACTAATGAATTCATGACATCGTTAGAAATATAAAGGAGTAATGACTTCAGGAACCATTCTAAAAAACATTCAAGTGGAACCGTGGACTTAATCAAACTCTTACATCTCCTCCATTCCCAATTGTGATTGGAAATGTGAGTGGCTTTATTTTGTTCAAAATTATCCAAAAGTTCTATGCCAACATCATAGCAGGCAGGGAGTTGGAAATGATTGAGAAAGACCATCGATAAATCACCAAATGTTATAAACTTTGACCCCTCCATCTCTATATACCATTTAGTAGTGCCCCTAGTGAGGGTGCATTGGAATAACCATAAAGGAATAATGCCATAATTAAATTAATTAGAAGAGAACCACAAAGGAAATGTTGTTACATCATCTCCATGGTCTTCACCACTCTTACCTTCAAATTTTGGTATATCGGAAGGCAATTTGGTAGGGACTAGAGGCCAACTAGGGTTATGAAAAATTGAATCATTCAATAACTTTGAAAAATATGGAAAATGAAGGGTTTCCAAAAAGGGTAGCCTAGCCTACGACATTGAGGAAGAAATTGCAGGATTAAGAAATCCCGATTGATTGGTATCCTGAAAAGATAGACCTGGATTGAAACTGGCACCAAGTTTCCATCAAGAGTTCAAAAATTGACCTGGATTTTAATATAAACTAGGATTTCCGAAACTAGTGAAATGAAAACCTCCACTTGTCTTCCCTCCGATATACTAAAAGGGATTATATCCCGACGACATCCTTGTTGATTACTTGGGTTGGTTGTCATTGATGTCAACCCTTGAATAAATTCTGATAGCACAAATGTTTGGGTAATGGACCCAAGTTTCTTTGATGGATAATGGTATGAATTTTGATTTTCAGGTAAGAATATTCCATATGGATAGTACATGTCATGCCATTTCTGATGGTATGTGGAATGTCACATAACTCCTCACGGTTAGAGAGTTTTGGCCATGTGAAGTTGGAGAAAGGTTTGGGTAATGGACCCAAGTTTGTTTGATGGATAATGATATGAGTTTTGATGTATTTTTAGGTAATAATATTCTATATGGATAGTACATGTCATGTCATTTCTGGTAGTATGTGGAATGTCACATAACTCCTCACGGTTAGAGAGTTATGGCCATGTGAAGTTGGAGAACCCTCATGAGTCATCTAGAAGCCACAAAAGGTCAAAGTAGTCAAAGTGGTTGCAAAGAAGAAATTATTTAAATAATAAAGTGAAGTGATGAGTGTACTATAATTCAAAGTGTATACAAAATAAATTATTTAAATAATAGTGGAGAAGTGGGTTAGCCCTAAAATAAGGAAAGTGGGTTAAGATGGTTAGAAGGTAATTTAAATAATAAAGTGAAGTGATGAGTGTACTATAAGTCAAAGTGGATACAAAATAAATTATTTACATAATCAATGGAGAACTTACTAAGTGGACAAGTGGTTAGAAGTGGGTTAACCCTAAAATAAGGAAAGTGGGTTAAGATGGTTAAAAGGTAACCCCTTGAGGAAGCTAGACGAAAGTATAAATAAGAGGCACAAATCTCTCATTTTAATCACACTTGAGTATATTTAATATCTACAAGTTACTGAGGTAACCAAAGGATATCTAAGATGAATTTCATAGGGAAGGGGAAGTAAAGAAGGCCAAAATTCAAGAGAGGATAAATTCTTTTGATGATGCTTTCTAAGGTATGTTATATATAGGTCATCTCACCATTTTCGCAATAATTTTGTTTTCTAGATTTATTCAGACCGTGAAATTGGGAGGCCAATTAGGAAACATATCCAAGCAGTTGTGGTACAAATTTTATCTTGTGGGTCGTTGTATTGTTGGAGTTACACTCCGTCGAAAATAGGGTTTGTGGCTAGTCTCGAAACTAGTCTAAAACAAGTGTTTCGGGTAAAAACGCCATAACTTCTTCATAACAGATCCAAATTTAGTAAGATCAAATGTATTGGTTAGAGTACATTCTATAGTATTATTTGTACAATTTTCAGATCCATACAACAAATATTTCGTGCGAGGCACTCTCTACAAGTTCAATCTCTAGAATAAACTAGATTTCAATAAGGTATGCCATTTTTTCTATAACTCCTTTTCTGAGAGGTTCCAAGTAGTGAAATCTGGAGGAATTGCATAAAAGAAACTGAAGAAAATTGTGTACCATTTTCATATCTTTATTCATTATAGGTACACACTTATGATTATTGCAATTTAGGGTTTTTGACTAATCCAAAATTATTCATGTGAGACTAAAGTAAAGTTTGATAAAATTCTAGTCTCTTGTTGTAAAACTTAAGGAATTTTTGCAGGTATGTGATCATATACAACATATATATTAAAGAGTTAGAAAACATATTTGGATGATGAAATTGATGAGGGATTTGTTTGATGTGAGGTATAGGTTGGTGCATGGTTGATGCACTTGTTTATGGTACAGGTTGATTCAGGTTGAGGTATAGGTTGGTGCATTGTTGATGCACTTGTTTATGGTACATGATGACATTGTTTGGTACATATTGGTGCATGGTTGATGCACTTGTTTATGGTACAGGTTGATTACAGGTTTATTGGGACAGGTTTACAACAATATATCTCACAGTGATAGTGTGACAGTGGTTCCATCATTCTACTTCTATTTCAGGGTGGTTGGACAGGGAAATGACAAGTGGTTGTAGCCAAAGAACATAGGGGGTTGTAGCCTCCTTTTGGTTGTATCCAGAGAATTGGGGAGTTGGAGATTAGCTCAGGTTGTAGCCTAAGAAACTAGGGGGTTGGAGCCTCCTTCCAGTTGTAGCTGGAAAAAAAAAGGAAGTTGGTGCTTCCAATGAATGTAATTCTTAAAGACATATAATAAAAATAATTTTTGGTGTATATATATTCTTAGTATATTTCACTCATTTGTATGTCAATTCGAGATTCGTAATCAAAAGATTTGTTACACCATATGTGCCAAAAACATGTAACCTATCTATGTCTGTTGTATCTAGCTCAAGCAGGAAATAATTAATAACATAACACCTTGTTTCTATAATATCTGAATGCTTCACACAACTTTGAACTCAGAAGATAAAAATGATAACAAAACTCTCAGAAAAAACACTGAATTGAAAAGGCTCTTGCTTAGATGACAAGTCTGTTCATTACAGGTTCATGAAATGAAGAGATGAACTTAAGATCTTGTTCCTTGTAGCAATTGAAACAATAATCAAAATCCACTTCATTCACTCTTAGGAAGAAATCAGTCATAACTCTATTAATTCCAATCAAACCTTCTTTAATACAAGAAACAATCAATATGATTGAGAGACTTCATTATATGGAACATGAAGGTGACATATGAAGTCTTATGATTCATGTAGTTATTGACAATAACACAATCATCAATTCATAACATTAACATTCACTTTCTTAACAATCCCACACATATATCAAACTCTTATCAATTAAATATAATTCTGCAGAAATGGAAATGAAATCATCTACTCTGTTTAATGTGTAACCATTTACTCACACTGATTCAAAATCAAACAAATCTGTATTGTACTTAAAATGCATTTAAAATCATTTATAACACACAACTATTAAATTTTCACACTCACACAATTGACTTACAACACACAAAGACATGTACATGGAGGTTTACCTTGGTTGGGGCAGTGGGCCCTTGCCAAACCAACAAGGTACCTCTAAATATTTTGCAGACTAAAATGCCTTACTCATGCTCATGAATTGCACAAAATATAATTTGTATTCCTTCAATTGATTGATTGAATCAGTAGTTCAACATTTCATTCAGCATAACAATGTATATCATCCTTTACTTACTACTTGCTCATTACTTCCTATCATCTATACAACATCCCTTTATAAAGAAGGTGAGTCATTATTACCAAGATCTAAAGATAATTATCAAATGGTTTCAAAATATTACAATTGGTAATTCATATCGAATCTCTAGGGATGGACTTCATCCTCATGACATGAAGTGCATGGGTGATGAAGTCTATCGTGATCTCAAAAACTACCTCGAGAGACTTCTACCCAACTATATTCTTGGAATCACCACCATCATACTCGTTCAATATGTAAATATTGTAGACATGGGTTTAGTACTGGATGATCACAGTCATGACTATAGGTATAGAACCAACGCAAAGGTAGTACTGGAATAGGCGTGAGGCTGGTACCGGATGTGGCACTGAGCTGGTGGTACTGGATGAGGTGTTGAGCTGGTGGTACCATATGAGGCATTGAGCTGGTGGTACTGGATGAAACATTGTGATGGTACCGAAATAAATGATGAGCGAGTAKTACTGAAAGAACCATTGTGTTGGTACCATAATAGGTGTTGAACGGGTAGTATCAGAAGAAGTGTTGTAGAGTACCAGAATAGGTGTTGAACTGGTAGTACTAGAAGAAGTGTTGTAGAGTAACGGAATAGGTGTTGAACTGGTAGTACCAGAATAGATGGAATAGCAGAGTACAGAATCCTGTGATTATTGCAGTACCGAATGGAGTTAATTAAGATTCAAAGTAATTAGGAGCATAAATAATCAACCATTTAATCCAATTTAACCAAGAAAATAAAAAAAATCATGTTTTAACATAAGTTACCTCTCTATGCACATGGACAAGGTCATAAAGTAGGTTTGTGGAGGAAATGGTCAATTATATACACATAGCATAGGTAAAATAGACTCGGATAGAGGATAATATAGAATACTAGAAGTGTCAAAATGGAGACTCAACATTTCCCCCATGCTAAAGTCATTGCATGTCCTCATGCAACAATATCAAAACTGATACTCAAAATTTTGCAAAACTGAACCATTCCCCATCATTTATCCTGCTGTAGGATGTTGAGACCAGAAGCTTCACTCCTTATTTCATTCTTAATCACCTTGGTGTATTGGATCAAACGTAAAACGTTTTTGAGTTTAGGAGAGACCTCTTCTTGTGCATCTTATAATATTTGGTTATATTCTTTTAATTGTGCATTTTCTACCTTAATGTGCCTATCCAATACTTGGTACTCTGTAACTTCTTGTTTCAGCTTCTCATTTCGTTTTGTCAGCTTCCCAATATTCACTATCAATTGTTGTTTTCTCAGAGAATTGTCAAGATCAGATGTGGTTGTTTGTTCAATCACCTCCTCTCGGGATTCCTTCTCCTTTCTTATACCTCTCAAAGTTTTTGTCACCAACCCCTCGGTCTCACTAATCATAGCTCCATAGGAACTTTATTTCTTTGGAGAAGTCGAAATATCAATAGGCTCTTCTGGAAGAGAAGGCACATATGGAACTGGTATATCTTTGGCCATGCTCCTAGTGGTTCTTTGTACAGGAAGTGAGACTTCCTCAGATTTGCTGACAGGGGTGCAAGTCTCCTCAAATAACTTCCTCTTATTCATTTTAATAGCAGTTATAGGCATGGAAGATTGTTTCTCTTGTGTCGACTTGATTTTCCCCTTGGACGACCAAAGTGTGGGTTCTTGAGTCTGCCCTCGCTGAACATTCCCTATTTCCACTCTGGAGGACTGAGGTGTAGGATCTGAGATTTGTTTCTTTTGATACTTCCTCTTTTTAAGATTCCCCTTACTTCCACTTGTCATCTTAGGAGTTTCCTCTAAATCACTGATTGTTTCTTGAGGAGACACAATAGCTTCTTCAGGGGTCTTTTCCAACTCCTTAACCGATTCTTGAGGGAACTCAATAGTTGCCTTGGGGACATCATGTGAAAATTCATGTTGACCTGTTTTCTTCCTCTTTCACCTCTCACTTTGTGGCAGTTGATCTTCAGGACTCAAGGATTGACTAGGAACTTTAGCCTGGGCATTCTTCTCCTTCTTAGATGTAGTGGCCTCCTCTAGGATTCGTTCTACTGGCATATCCTTCTTTTGACCCTTTTTCCTGCTCTGAATGTTTAGTTCATGGGCCTTTTCTAACTTGTGAGATGGCTCTGGTGATAACTCAATGGTTGATTCAGGAGCACTATCTGATCGGTCACCTTGCCCAAAGTATTTGCTTTTCTCTCTTTTAGTTTTTGGAATCAAGGTTGGACTTATTTTCTGAGATTGAGAGGCTTTCTTCTTTTTGGATGCAATGGGCTCCTCCACAATAGACTCATCTTTCTCCAATTTCTCAATAGGCTGGGATGAGTTAGGTGTAACAGTGGCTTCTTCACCCCCTATCTTCTTGCCCTTTTTTTTCTTTGTATTTTTGCTGGACCCCTCACTGTGTACTTCTGTTTCCTGTTCTTCTATAGATTTGGACATTCCTTCTTGAGCAAAATTCCGTTGGAGTAGTTTTTTCCAACTACTCCCTTTTTTTCTAGGGCATGGACAACCAAGAGTTTCATTAGGCCATGGTGATGGATGCTAGTTTCAGGTTTCTTGGAAGTTGATTTAACTCCTCTCACCATTTTATTTAAACTCATCCATAAGAAGTGAGGAAAATAAATTTGTGGCCCTCCAAAATGTGACAAAAGTTTCAAATGGTATAGGAAGGTTATTGCATACCTCCATTTGTAGGTGAGAAATATCTGCAAACTAATGTGAATCATCCAATATTCTTCTTTGATAAAGCTTTGAGGCATGTCCTTAGTCCAATCGGGGTCATGATGTTCTGGCCTGAGAAATTTTTGACAAATCTTCTTGTCAATGATCACCCCCTTGAAGTATTTTTCTCCAGATGAAGGGAGGCCTGTAGCCTCTGCTATGGTGGCCTATGAAATCGTTAACTTCATATCTCCAAACTGAACACTTTCTCCATCATATGTCTTCACAAAATCAAGAGAGACTCGTTCGCAATATCCTTTAAATTTCTCCAAAAATGGGACCCAACCGACCTGTTCAAATATTTTCCTGGAAACTTGATATTCTGGTGTTTCCCTGTATAAATGGAACATGAGCTCATGCCTATCAACCCCCATGCTAGCTTAAAACAATTCTTAAGGCGTATGAGGCAACAAAATAGAGGATCGAGGGTTGAGTACTAGATCAACACAGACTGTGATGGAGTACCAGAATAGGATAAGTATGCAAACGATACGAAGGAATGAGATCACAGTGTAAATTTAGGTGGTGTGACAGTAAAAACAGTAAATAACGCTCATCTAGATGGAAAATCCATCCAGAGGAGTGTTTATAAGTTAAGATTTGGATTGTAACGGTCACATCTAGGGTAATGATGACAAGGTAAGACATGTTGAATTCATGAATAACTTATAGACTCGTATGAAAGTTGGCATTATATCATGTTCACGGGATTTTTGGACAATGATGACAAGAGATGTGGTCGTTATGACCAGAACTCACAAGTATGAAATCGCTTGACGTCATCAGAATCATAGTTTGACATGCGTAAAGATGTGGCTTAAGTAATTTGTATGGCATGATGTTGGATTATGGGATTATTACGTTTCTCCATCATATAAATAGAAGGAATGATATTGATCCTGTTAGAGATACAATTACCTTGTACCATTTACATTTCGGGTGTATAGGAATGATTTCTTCACAAGGAGATGTAGACGAGGAATTGCAAAATTTCGTGGTAGGGAGTGTGCCATAATTGAGATTAACCACATTTTTAATACATAATTAGTCTAATTCCTTAATAAAACGAAATTGTTTTGAGTTTATACGTCCTATTACTTGAAGAATTGAAATCTAGTAGCAAAACCGTTGAATATAGGATAAGCACTACCAACAACTCGTTACCAGTACCGGATCACCTTAGTACTGGATGAACGCTGATTTATTTATGCCCAGTACCAGATGAACGTAGACCTTCTCCCACAGTACCAGATGAATGCAGAGTTTTTCCCAGTACCAGATGAATGCAAAGTTTTTCCCAGTACCGGATGAACGCAATTTTTTTCCCAGTACTAGATGAACGTATATTTTTTCCCAATACCAGATGAATGCAGAGATGTTATCCAGTAACAGATTATCACAAAATGGTATTCCGATACTCAAAGGGAATTTGAACAAGGTACCTGGGGGTAGTGCTCTGTAGTATGGAACTTTGTAGGATTCCCTTTGTAAACGTTGCTAGTGATTTCTGATGCTATGGAAGAGGACCTATGATTCGATTCTACTGAAAGACCATGTAGGTGGAACAAATACCAACACTCGATACAAGAAATCTGAATTTGCAGTGGAAGTGTCAGAAAATAAGACAAAATAATTCAATGTTTGGGCTCCAATATCTGTAACAAGAAGGTACTCTATAGATGGACGACTACGTGTTGAGATTTAGAATCCTCCTCTTTTGGAACCAGGCTGATCACTGCTCCTATTGCCACTTCCTTTTAATTACAAAAATAATAATCCTAACTACTAATTTTCTGTGGATTTTTCTCGAGACCAGATTAGTTGAGGCTCATCGATGTTTTCAATTTTAAGGAGTCTGAAAAACTTAAATAAAACTCCGTCTACTGTCCCATGGATCTTTCTCAAGCCCTGGACAATTCCTTCTCGCCGGTATTTTCAATTTTTAGGAGTCTGAAAAACTTAAAGAAAACTCCTTCTACTGTCCCGTGGATTTTTCTCGAGCCCAGACCAGTTCCTGCTTGCCGATGTTTTCAATTTTTAGGAGTCTCAAAAACTTAAAGAAAACTCCAAATGATCTACCAGGGATGGATAAAGGGGTAGACCTACACCTGGAAGATGTCCTCCTTATTCATTTATCTACATGATAACACAATCAATTTTTTTTGTTTGTTAGTAACACGAAATTTCTGTCTAATGACACATCTATTTACAAATAAGTAAAAATTCAAATTATTTAACACAATCAAACTTACCGTGGTGGATAAACAAGAGGAGCAACCCCCTTTATTACCAGTTTCATTTTGGAATTCTGAAGAACATTTTTGAAAAAATCCTCTTTGGATAGAGGCTTATGATAAACCTTCAATCGATGTCCATTCACGACAAAGGGAGTCTGATTCTCATCAATAGTCTTTATCTTAATTGAACCATTCCCAAAAATTGTATCAACTTCATAGGGTCCCAACCATATAGTAGACAATTTACCTTTAAAATTATTGAACCTACTATCATACAGGAGGGCCCAATCACTTGACTAAAAAGACTTTTTCTTGATGAATTTGTCATGCCATTTAGTCCTTTGTTCTTGTATAAGGGTGGTCCTTTAAAGAGCATATTTTATGATATCATCAAGCTCATTCAACTGCAATAGCCTCTGGTTTTTAGCCTCATCCAGATCCATCCCTAGTTGCATGGCAGTCCTGAAGGTTTTTACTTGAAATTCTATGGGAAGCAACACTTGCTTCCCATATACCAACTCATAAGGTGTATGTCCTGTTGTGTTTCTCCAAGATGTCCTATAGGCCCATAAGGCCTCAAGAAACCTATCAAACCAGTCTTTGTGATACAACTGAACAATCGTGGTAAGAATAGCCTATATCACCTTGTTAGTTGATTCCACCTGCCCATTTTCTTGAGGGTGATAAGGAAAATATTTTCTGTGTTTGATTATGTACTGTTTAGTAAGAGCTTTGACCATATTGGAGGTGAATTTGGTTCCTTGGTCAGTTACTATTTCTCGAGGTACACCGAAACGAGTAAATAGTTCTTCAAAGAGAAAGTCTAAAACAAATTGTTCATTAGAAGAATATAAATCTTTAGCTTCCACCCATTTGGTCACATAATCTATGCAGACCAATATGTACTTCTTCCTTCGAGACACAGGGTTAATGGGTCCTACAAAATCCAAATCCCACTTTTAAAAAGGTTCAATTACTACCCGATCTTGGAGGGTCATCTCATCAACTGCAGTAGGTTTTCCCATCCTTTGGAAATCATCACAGTTGACCACATACTTCTTTTCATCCTTGAAAATAGTTGGCCAATAGTAGCCAGAATGTAAGATCTTGTACGCTATCCTTTTATCAACAAAATGACCTCCACATGGACCATCATGATAGGATTTGAAGATATCATGCATCTCATCCTCCCAGACACACCTTCTGATCACCAAATCAGGCCCAGTTCGGTATAAGCAATCATCATGCTACATGCAATTGGCACTTAACTGGATAATTCTTTGTTTTTATCGGGAGGATAGATTCTGAGGTAGCTTTCTTGTTACAAGATAGTTGGCTACATATTCATACCAAGGAATGTAAGTAGAAATAGCAAATAGATTCTCATTTGGAAAATAATCATCTACTGGAGTATTATCACCTGTATGAATGAGTCTAGACAAGAAATCAACAACTAAATTATCTTTTCCAGGCCTATCATTAATGGTCATATTTAATTCTTGTATTAATATGAACCATATAGTCACTCTAGCATTTGTAATAGGTTTTTTCATTAAAAATCTGATGGTTGAATGGTCGGTATGTACAAAAAATTCATACCCTGTTATGTAGTGTCTGAACTTGTTAATGGCATGAACTACTTACAAGAATTATTTTTCAGTGACAGTGTAATTTACTTTAGTAGGTGAAATATTCTTGCTGACAAAGTATATAGCATATGGAATCTGGCCTTCCCTTTTTCCTAAAATAGCACCCAAAGCTATATCTGAGGCATTCGTGCAGATATGAAAAGGAAGAGACCAGTTTGGTCCTCTCAAAACATGGGTACTTGAAGGCTTTGTTTTCAAAATTTCAAAGAAGATTTTACATTGTTCATTCCAACAAAATTCATCTTCTTTTGCTAACAGTTTGAACATTGGGGCAACTAGATTTGTAAAATTTTGAATGAACATCCTATAGTAACCAACATGCCCTAAAAATCTTCTGACTTCTTTCTATGAGCTAGGGATTTTTATTTGGGAAATGATGTCAATCTTGGCAGGGTCTACTCTTATTCCAGTACCAGAGATGTGGTGGCCTAAAACAATTACTTCAATGAGAATCATTCTATATTTTTCATGACTGAGGGAAAGGTTGGTTTCTTTACACCTAATCAATACTTTCTCCAAATTGTTCAATGCCTGCTAGAAATCATCCCCATACACTGTGAATCCATCCATGTAGACTTCTACACAGTCATGGGTCAAATCAGAGAAAATGGCCAAGAGAACCCTTTGAAAGGTAGTAGGGGCATTACACAAACCAAAATGAAGAACCCTATAGGCACAGGTCCCCCATGGGGAAGTAAATGTGTTTTTGTCCTGGTCTTTTGGTGAAATTTGGATTTGATTGTAACCACTAAACCCATCCAAAAAAGAAAAATACTTCTTCCCAGACAAAGTGACCAAGACCTGGTCTATGAAAGGTAAAGGAAAGTAATATATGTAGGTAGCCTTGTTCAATTCTTGAAAGTCCACACAAATCCTTCATTTAACCATTTTTATTAGGGACGATAACTAATGGGGAGACCCACTTGCTATCTAATATAGGGTAAATGAAATTGGCATGCAGGAGTTTCTAGAGTTCTTCTTTCACTATGTCTTTTAAAGCCAGATTCATTCTTCTTTGGGGTTGCCTAACATGTCTGATTTGTTCATTAGTGTAAATATGATGCATGCAAGTTTATGGGTTGATCCCTTTCATGTTAGAGTAATCCCATGCAAAAGAACCATATTTCCCTTGAATCATTTGAATCAATTTTTGTTGTTGATCTCTTTCTAAACTAGCATTGATGTACAAGGATTTTCCAGAGATGATTTCAACATCCTGGACAACAGATTTTTTCCCTTCATCTACATGTGAAACGGTGGCTATTGTAGAGGTGGAGGGGTGCTGAATTTCCTGGAATTCAACGATGAAGATATTTGTATTCAGGAAAAGATTGAGGGTATTCAATGCATTCTGTATCAGTCAAAAATAGGCTTAAGATTTGTTCTTTAGTTTTCTCTTGAACTCCTTTTTCTTTTTCGAGTGTCAACAAGGGCTGAGTATAGTCCTCCTCCCCATATGTATTCTCCAACCAGAGAGGAACTTCAGTGGTTGGTTGGACAGGAGGAAAGAGGATAAGTTTTTGACTTTGGGTTCCATTGGAATTTGTCATCTCTCCAGACCAACAACTAATAAACACATCAGTAGTGGCTAACCAAGGTTGGCCAAGCACTACTGGATGGGTTTGGAGGATTTGTGATGAATCACTAAGAAATCCACAGGGTACTCCCAAGAGGCTAAGGTATCTGTTATATCATCTAGACTTCCCGCTGGACTAGTGACTATTTTGTCAGCTAATTCTAACAAAGTCTGTGTTGGTATTAGGTGATTTAGTTGCAACATTTTCATGGTGTCAAACACCATAACATTTATTGATTCTCCTATATCAATAAGTGTGTTTGGTAAAGAAACACCGTTAATCTCTATGGTCATCAATGGGTTTCCTAGATCACTATGTTTGGATGAAATTTCTGATATAAATTCTGATAATTGTCCAACCACCTGTATAACAAAAGGATCCTTCATCTTCCTCCCTGGATTTTTAATGCAAATATCCCTTACAATCTTAGAATAAATAGGTATATCCTTAATGTCTTGAAGTATGGGAATATTTACACATATGTTTCTAAGTCCAATCTCTAGATTATGTCCTAGAGGTACCTCAAATTTCTTCATAAGTAACCTTTTTGGATATGGAGGAGGATTAGTTTTCTGAGGAATTTATGTTGGGTGAGAAGTGTGAGGAGGAATTTCCTATTGTACAGGGGTGTTTATTTATTCATCTAATTGGTTATCCATTTGTTCTTCTTCTTGAACTTATTGATTATCTATTTGTTATTCTTCTTGAACTATTTGATTATCTACTTTTTCTTCTTCTTGAATAACCACAGTAGAATTTGGTTTATTCAAAACCTTCCGCGATCTTAATTCAATTCCATTAAATGAAGTAGGAGTTATCACATAAGTGGGGAAGGTTTGTACCTCAAGATTTTGTACAGGCTGTGTAGGTCTATTATTTGGATTAGGAATGGGTTGTCCAGGAATAGGGGTAGGCCGATGAGGGTTTGGGATAGGTGCAACTTGCATTTGTTGCTACAGATTTGGGTTCATAGGTAGTGCAAGTTGTTGTTGCAGCTGTGGAGGTGGAGGAATACTAGGGGGATTAAATCTCGATAGTAACTCAAAACTATTGGAAGGGTATTGTGGGTAGGTGGGAAAGGTTCATGGCTGAAAGGAAACATTCCCATATGCAGGCCCTCTCCATCCTTGTTGTCAAGGTTGGATTTGTGGTCTCCGTATCGAGATTTTGTTATCTCCATGTCCTGTTGGGGGGATATGATGTTTCCCGAGGTTCTCCCCCTCCCTTGAAAATGGATTTTAGTCTAGGTAAATAGGGGCATTGGGCACTCATTGGTAGGGTTATATTATATACAGAGGCCACATATTTCGATAACATTAATGGGGCATTCCTTTTCCTACACCGAGGACAAAAAATTGAAGTAGCATTTTCTTCTTCTTGTTTTCTTTTAATTTCAATGGTATAAAGTTGGGATCTGATGGTGTTTAGGATGTATGTTTTGAATTTTTCTAGTAGATTCCCCAATTCAATCCTAGTAACACCTCCTGGTGTGGGTTTAGTAATTTTGTTTATAGGATCCCTTACACTTTTTCTTGTTTTGGCTTGACTGCGGGAGTATCTTTTACAATAGTCTGCAATGTCTGCAAATGGCTTTTGGTACACATCCCCAGAACTCATGAGGTTTAGTAATTCAATGCAGTCATCCCTCACACCTTTTAGGAATATAGTCCTAAATGTGGTTGTGTCTAAAGAAAATTTCTTTGTCTTTTGGTAGTTGTATAAGAACCTTTCTAGGTAATATTCCAAACTTTCTTCCTCAAATTGCTGCATTTAAAATATGTCATTCCTAGAATCCCTAGGTCTACAATAATATTGGTATTTCTGGAGGAAAGTCTCCTTCATACCATCCCAATATAAGATAGTGTGTTCTCCTAGGCTCATAAACCACCTTAATCTTGAGTCTTTTAGTGTGGTTGGAAAGAGTTTTAGTTTTTGTGCATTATCAATGTAATTATAACTCCTACATAGTATATCAAATTCAAAAAAAAATGAATCGGGATATTTTGTTGACATACCATGGAAATGAGGCAGTAAGGAAAATGGAATATTCTTCATAGAAATGTCTCTGCTGATGTCTAGTATCGGGAATCCAAATGTCTTTGTTTCGTTGTTTGCATTTCCTTCTTCATCTGCCATGTCTCCAAATAACACTTTGTAGGGTGTTGGTGATGTCTCCCCACTAAGTGATGGTTCAATCATTGGGTTATTTGGTATATCTAATTGTTACAATACCTTGCGTGTTTCCCCAATTCCATATGAAACTTCCTCTATCACTATCTATGTCTCTTTTCCAGCTCCTCCTTCTGATGGGGTCGCTAGTGCTTCCCCTCTTGCTTGTTGTATTATGATTTCAATCTAAACAATGGCTTTGGATTTAGTGCCATTGGCTATTGTTTCAATTGCTTCCTTTGAAATTTATCCTCTAATAATTGTTCTTGCATGAATTTTAGCTGAATTAGTGTGTGTGTGGGGGGGGGGGGGGGG
>SNQJ01S0039631.1:4425-46050 GCA_010110895.2 Picea sitchensis | reverse complement strand
ATTTTATTAAATGTTCTTCATACATACAAGTACAACAATAGGCTCCTAGCCTTCAACACTTAGGCTCCCTGGCCTAACAAACACATAAGTCTCTAGCTTATAAGAACTTGTCTCACCAGCCTATAAAACATAATGACAATTCCTTTCAGAACTTGGTTTACAATGGGGCTTGGCCTTGGGGACACTACATCCTTAGTAGATAGAAGGCATTTATAGGAGTTAATGAAGGTAGGTAGAATTAAATTCTAGATTAGACTGTTTGAGAGCGCAAGAGGGAAACGGAATATAGACACCCTCATTGTGCATTGTAACAATATGAAGCAGGAGAAGAGCAAGAGCATGCGGAGAGCTGTGTAAGAACACCCATGTACATATATTTGAATTAATAGAAGAGCTTGGATTCAAATTTCATGGTTTTGTGTATGTTCTCTGTGTATTGGTGTTGAATGATGTGCTCATGAATGTTTGCTTCCTGTTATACATTTTCTTTATATGTTGTGTATGTGATTTCATGTTTAATTTTGAAGTCTGAGAGGAAGAAGGAATGAGTTTCAATTGTTTCTCTATCTGAGTAAGAATTCCTGTAAGGGGTGCAGTGGAAGTGTCCGCAAGGAGTGAGTTGACAGAGGGTTCAGATAGAGATAGATTTTGTTCTCATTCATCCCAAAGGTGCAGCTGGTCACAAGAGCCATGCAAGGAGTGCACAGCCCGGTTAAAAGTCTCAAGGTTGCGAACCTGAGTGAAGCTTGGAGAGACTGATGTTGCAGGTGTGCGCAGAGCCGAGGGACTTCAACACTTAGACATGGTTGAAGGTTTGCCGCAAGGAGTGCGTGCAATATTTTCCTGAAGGACTTGAAAGTCGTGGAAAATCTTAGGAAGGGTAAAGCCTTCAAATCCATTGAAGGAAAATGCAGGGAAGCTATGACTGGAAGTCTGTAAGAAGCGTCGCAAGTTTGCACGCAGGTGGACGAGTTTCGCAGAGGAACTCTTAGTCATTTCGTAGATTTCATCAGGAGGAACGAACAGTCGGTATTCTCCGAGGAGGATTCACGACACCTCGTGAGCCGTTAGATCTCACGGAGGAGCAGGGGAGATACAGTGAGTATTCCCGAGAGGTTCGAAGCTCAGGAGGGGCAGGACCATTGATCCAAGTCACAGGGACCGTCGGATTCACATGTGGAATTGTGCATCAGAGTTTCATGGGTGGAAGTCCCATGCACATAGCAACAGAAATCGCGAAATCATGAAACGCGATATCCCGACAGTTAAAGGAACAGTGTGGGGCCACAGGCATCAGAGTGGTGGACAAGTGGCACAAGTTATCGGAGTTTTGCAGTGAGAAGTGCCGAAAACATTGCATAAGGATTCGCGATACCGCGAAGTCTGAAATGCCAATGGAGGGAAGATATTGAATAGTCAACCCGTGCATGTGTCGATTAATCGGCATATTAGGATTCGGTAGTCGGGGATATGAGTTTCTTTACATCGCAAGTGGTGAAATCACGATAGGGAAAACCCCTATAAGAAAAGGTCAGCATTGACTATCGTTGGGTTTTGGGAATTCGAGACACCAGCGCTAGACCATTAGATTCGCGAAGTCACGAAGTCTGATCTCCCAATTTGGAAAGAGGGGATCGTGTGAGGTGTTGTGGGTGGATATTTCCCGATAGGGAAATAGAAGAACCTTAGAGTTCTTTGGGCTGTGTGAAAGAGAAGATCTTGTGAGTGGACGTGCTTGCGGGTGCGTGCTGCATCATGGTGTTGTAAATGGCGAGGAAAACAAACTGGAGGAAGGTTAGCTAGGATATAGGGACTAAACAAGATAAGAAAACAAGGCTTCTACTATGATATTGTTGAACCTTAAAATCTCAACCACTCCATCAAAGTTATCCAGAGTTTGCCAATGAAGCATGGGATGTTTTGAGCAATGTGTTCGATATAAGGAATGTAGAACAAAAGTAATATCTACACCAAAAATTCTTCAACCTAAAGATGATAAGAGATAATGTGATGAACCACATTTAGAAAGACTGATCATTTGTTGATCAACTGGACACATCTGAGGAAGACATTCTCTTGACTTTGCTTGGTAACTGTCTTGCTTGGAAGTTAGATTTGAACTCTCAAAATGAGTAATGTAACTCAGCTCCTTCAAAGAGAAACAAGGCATAAAGGATCAATAGAGACAATTTGTTTCTCAGAAAAGATGGAAAGAATGAAAAAGAAGTCATCTATGATTCTCTTAGCACTAGAAGTCACCTTCATATTGCATTGAAGGTAAGCCCAGTGCCCATCAGTTTATATGTCACAGGTAATTGAGTTTTGAGTGGTCAAATGGAGAAAACTCAATAGTAATAGCGTTCTAACTCAGAAATCTAGACTAGCATTCACCAGCCATTGAGCTCTTGAATCAACTTCAGTCAATAAGTTGGAGTAAGGGTGAGTAGGAGGAAGATTTAGTGAGGCGGGTGTAGAGGTCCGCTATGAACATTAGATTTTCCAGCAGCCTAAAGAGAAAAAACTTAAACACAAGGTCCTCTTGGATTCAATTTCAAGGAAGCTGAAAGAAATCATAACAATACTATAATCAAACATTTATCATAATACAGTTACAACAATCCATGTGAATCAATCAAACATGAACTCTCTCAGTATCAGAGGCAAATAAGATGGAGTAAGAAAGTTGACTTGGATTAACCAAGATGTCTCAAAAACAAATACATAACCAGAGAACTAGTTGTTCTCAATCAAAGTATTACAATATCAGGGAGCCTAGCTCAACCATTCGACCTTAACAAAATATCAAAACTGAGTATATATACTCAAAACTGTTGCAACTACCAGGAGGGTGATCGGACCCATGCATTCAAAGTTTCTAGTTAGCGCCCACTCTGTCGGACTGTGTAGGTCTCCTTATGTCAGATGTGAGACAGGCGCAGTTAGGCATTTTACAGGAAAATCTATCCAAGAGGAAGCTTCGGGTGGATAGTCTACCTTTATGGCTGATCTCTGCAACGCTTTCCATTTATGGGGTGAGATGAGGTCTCAACTACCGACTCCATCTTCAATAACTTCCTTCCTTGGGATCAGAATGAGGCCTGACGCCCATGAATGTTTCCAGGTGGTGCCCATGACTTCTTCGAGTCAATCCTGATGCCTCAAGGTTCTACAAATCTTCTTCTATGATCAATACGGACACTTTTGGAATTTGGTGTAGCTCCTCTCCCTCACTCCATATTCAATGTGACCTAGGGCCATGACCCTACACAATTGCGCAATTGCGGGTGCAACCAAGGGTTGTTTGAAAGAAAACTGTTTTTGTCCCCACAATTCACCATGAACCACCACGTGTCCCTTTCCAAAAACCACGATTCTTATTGTGGTATGTCCTTGAAATTTTAAAATGTGCACACCTTATGACCCTGTAATGGGGTGTGACCCTTGATCTTGTGATCTGAGATGAGGCTCCCTGATCAACGGCCCAGCTCTGGCGCTTTATATCAATGGATCGGATCTTCCCTCTTCGAATCGATGGGAAAGATCCACTTCGGGTCTTCGGGACTTCGGGCTTCGACCCTTCGGAAGTTTTACACACTTCCCACTTCAAACCTCCCGAAGCTTATTTCCCCAAACACTTGGATCAAACACCATGTGTTATCTTAAATATCAACGGATCATACTCACCTCGGGGCTTCGTACTCTGGCGCTATACTTTGCGTGATTTTGGACTCCCGAATGCCCGTGAGCCGCTGATCTGAACTGGTTGATTGGATATCCTCCGTTGAAAGATAAACTTGCCTACAGCTTATGCTTCAAGCCCAAAATGGACTGCTAGGAAAGTTGTGCTTTGTGTCTGTGGCTGTGGCTATCATGATCGAGGATTTGGACAACTGGCTGTGGGATGGGAAAACAGGGAGACCGGGGCACTTTAAACACAGAGGGGGGCCAAACGAAAAATGATTTTGCAAGTTGAAGGGGAAAAATCTTAAGACTTGGTCTGCGAAAAGGAGAGAGACAGACCAAAATTATAGTCTTAGGTAGAACCCACACACCCACAGGGCTCTGACAAGTTCAAGTGATAATATTTGGCTCCATAAGGGATGGCATGCTCCCTACGAGATGCCAAGAACAAGTAGTTCCAGTGCCTTAGTTGTTGGGTTATGGAGTCGAGCTCAAAACATTCCGTTGAGGAATATAGGCCACCAAGCACACTATCCTAAAAATGAAAGCAAACACACATGGGCTTGAAAGGAGCTTATTTATGTACATCGTTAGACTAACTGATTTTTTACACAGTTCTAGGTGAAAGCGAATTTCCACCAGAGCTAGTCAAGCAGCTTCTTAAATGGAAATCCATTAACTCTTTCAGTGATCGATAATAGATGATGCAACCGTGATAGCAAAATGATTACATATTTTATCCCTCCTCCCAATGATGAAGTTGAGATAAAGATGGGAGGCATCAATAAATGGAGGAAATGCAACTCCATGTACTCCCTTATAGGTTCGTGGAATAACAGAGGAAACCCTAAAAATGGGTAACATAAATCCTTCTCCACTTCACAACTGCTCACATATGGTTGGATGTCTCTGGTAAGCACATGTGAGTGAAGGGCTGATGTAGGTTGTTGATCCACTTCTCCTTTCTCTGCTCTGATAACATCTGCTAGCTGATGGCAAGAATTCTCTTCATGTATATCAATGGATGGCTCCTCCTCCACAACCATCTCTTCTTCTAAATCTGGAAGGCCTTCTTCATCATAAGCAAGGTTGGTCAAAACATCTATCTCATGAATAGAAATATCCTCTGCACTTCCTCTTTCACTCAGGCCTTCACTAGACTCATCACATGAGGAAGACTCTATCATTTGCTCAATGTGGGATGCAAACTTCTTACAACAGTCATCCAATATAAGATGAGGCATGTAAATCTTCTTGTAATATAAATTAAAAGCATCGTGAAAATCCTTCAAAGAATGGATACTAGCAGCAGGGAGAGATTGGCACCATTCACGAGCATCTTCCTCCAAAGAAAATCTGAACATCTTGATCAAGACATCCTCATGAAAAAAATTGTGCTCAAGCATGCATATATGAAAATTAAATAAGTGTTCACCAAGATGATCATGCTTGCTTCCTCTGAATCTCGGAAGATAATCATCCCATTCATTTATAGCAGGGACAACATTTGGAAAACCAGGAATAGAGGAGAAATTAAAAGGAGCAAACCTTCGAGCCAAGATTTTTTCCATTTCAGACTAGTGGAGTCACCAATCGATTCTTTAAACATGGAGTTGCCAGGTGAATGATATGCAATGTGAATGTGGTTGGTCTTTGTTCACCATCAAAGACCATATCTGATCATGGTTGTTCTCCCAGGGAACTTTCCAAGATGAGGAAGTAGCTGCTAAAATCCTTCTCGAGAAAGCTTCTCTGGGTCAGCTTCAGGTGTGCTAGAGGTAGCCACAACTGAAATAGTGGAGTGGAAATAGTGGAGTCACTAGGTGCAAGCTACAATCTTCAATGGTTCTGATATCTTATGCACCCTAAAAATCAGAAGCTCTATGTCATTCTATCCCAGGGAAATGTCTTCAATTTGTTCCCCGACAACAACGCCAGAAATGTTAGCACTAGAAGTCACCTTCAGATTGCATTGAAGGTAACCCCAGTACCCATCAGTTTATGTCACAGGTAATTGAGTTTTGAGTGGTCAAATGGAGAAAACTCAATAATAATAATGTTCTAACTCAGAAATCTGGACTAGCATGCACCAGCCATTGAGGTCTTGAATCAACTTCAGTCAGTAAGTTCGAATAAGGGTGAGTAGGAGGAAGATTTAGTGAGAAAGGTGTAGAGGTCTGCTATGAACATCAGATTTTCCAGCAGCCTAAGGAGGAAAAACTTAAACACAAGGTCCTCTTGGATTCAAATTTCAAGGAAGTTGAAAGAAATCATAACAGTACTATAATCAAACATTTATCGTAATACAGTTACAACAATCCATGTGAATCAATCAAACATGAACTCTCTCAGTATCAGAGGCAAATAAGATGGAGTAAGAAAGATGACTTATATTAACCAAGATGTCTCAAAAACAAATACATAACCAGACAACCAGTTGTTCTCAATCAAAATATTACAATATCAGGGAGCCTAGCTCAACTATTCGACCTTGACAAAATATCAAAACTGAGTATATATACTCAAAACTACTGCAACTACCAGGAGCATGATCGGACCCCTGCATTCAAAGTTTCCAATCGATGCCCGCTCTATTAGACTGTGTAGGCCTCCTTATGTCAGACGTGAGATAGGCGTAGTTAGGCGTTTTATAGGAAAATCTATCCAGGAGGAAGCTTCGGGTGGACAGTTTGCCTTTATGGCTGATCTCTGCAACGCTTTCCATTTATGGGGTGAGACGAGGTCTCAACTGCTGACCCCATCTTCAATAACTTCCTTCATTGGGATCAGGATGAGGCCTGACGCCCAAGTGGTGAGTATTAAATACTGAATCTTGATTAGGACTCACATCCATCCTCATATAATATTGAAGATATATTAATTATTGATTTCCCAAGAGTTGGGAGTTGCTACATTGACAGGTTGTTGAGAATTTCACCCTTATTTTGAAATTTAATAATAATTTTTATCCTTCATAAGTGACAATACAATTCAAAAAATTACATTTTGTAATATGATAGATACGTTTAGAGATATGGATATGTGAATGTGAAAAAATAAACAACATCATTTCCTTGGGTTCACTTGATGTTTGTTTTTTTCTCTTCAACATTATTATTGAGCCATACATTTGTAGTGAATATTGTTAATAAGTTTCAATTTCCATCACAGTTTATAGCCATAATGATCCAAGTGGACACCACTGGCCACCCACCTATTCCACTGGCTCAAAACACAGTTTTCCATCTTGGCAGTTTTCTACAGTTTGTTTGGGATCCTAAACTTCTGGGGAGATTTTGAGGCCCTAAACAATGTTTTTTGGCATGACAACGCCCAGTAGATATCCAACGAAATGTACTGGGATTTTTAGAATGTGTACTTATCGGCTAGAAATTTTTTTGGGGCTACCAAGTGCCCCAAACATATATCTTATGCAAAAGTTACGCCCCTGGGAAGTTGACATATCAACTAACCACATCAGGGCCCACAAACCTTTTGGAATTTCATGTTCTGGGGTTAGGGTTTTGGATCTTTAGGGTTTTCTCATTGAATATTTATGTTAAAAAGGCCTTTTGAGCTCCATTGTAATTACTTCTTGTGAATGCACGTAGCAGTTACACCTCTTCTCAGACATAAGCTGCCACCATTATTGGGAGTTCATTTCACTCTGCATTTTTACAGTTCCTTCATATTTCATTCATTAATAGAAATTGAGTGTTACTATATCTTTTTATCTATATTATATTTCCATGTTTCATTTCATTCCCTCATAAATCTATATCACATAACCCTCGACTAATTGTTTTGGTGTTTTGTAGAGCCAATAGTGGAGAAAAATATAACAAAGGAAATTCCATTAGGGAGAGTTTAGGATATGTTGTAGGGGCTAGTTGACCCTACCGACTAGACCCTCTAGTTGACTAGCCATGTTGATTGTAGTAGTCGGTTAGGAAGTTGTTCGAACAAACAATTAGAGTCAATCAACCAAGAAATTAAGGAATCTAACCAATTGGTAACTATATGTCACATACACACACACACACACACACACACTATCATGTAATGGAAATATAGAGGTTGTTCTGGACTCATATATAATAAAATCTATCAATGGTTGTCGTTGTTGTGATAAATTTCACCCTACAGACAGGTTGAAATCCCCCTCGCCCGGTTTTCTTTGGTTTAGGACAGTAGAGAACAAGTGGAAACTAACATCCCTCTTTCTTACCTATTTATGCATGAAATTTAAGGAGAAGGAGAAAGGAAATGAGATCTAACCATTTTTCTATAGGTTGTCCTCGCTGCTCCAATGTCGAATTCATTCTAAGCTATTGAATGTAGAAGCTACTCTCGCAACCTTCCTGTAAAATGTAAGACAACCATTCTCTTCTACTTGTGCAACGTTAGATAAAAAACCAATCTAAACAATATGAAAAGTATAAAGTTTCATACATCGACTTAAGCAAGACAAGAATGAGGAAATAGGCCAAGTTGTATTAATGAAAGAAGCATTGGATACTTACAACCATGTTGATGTGATGCAAGATTTCCTCCAAGATTATCCTTTCCAACCCCCTTTGTACACCACCTGATGGTAATGAGAATTCTTCTGAACTCTCAATCCTACCAAGCCTTTCTTCTCTTGAATGTCTCAAGGACATAGGTTCCATACTCTCAATAATTTCTTTCCAAGCCATTGAATGGCCTTACTTATATAGAAAATTGGGAGGCTTAACCACCATATCAAATCAAGGGAATGGTTGAGATCTTCACTCATTAGCTTAGGATTTAGTACCCAAAATGGAGGGAATATGGATGACTCGAGCTCATGAGTCATCCCTCAACCATAACCACTCAAGAGCATCTCGGGATTTTCCCATAGAAAAAGGTGGATTAACTCTAACAAAACTAACATTCCCCCAACAATGGCAACAAAGCATTACTAACACTCCCACATAGTGGAATAGGGAGAGTTAACACTCCCTATACATGGGTAGGGGGGCATTAGTGCTCAAGTAAGTCTTAAAAATCAAGGTAAAAAATGTTTAAATTCAACCTTTAAATGATGAGTTTTCTTCACCAATTTGTCTAGGGAACACGATAAACACTTTCACATTATGATAAAGTGTATTTAGGCATCCATGTGATTGGTTTTCTCCCCCAATTTTCTAGGGAATATGACCAACACTTTCACATGATGATAGAGTTGTGACATTCAATTATGAAACTCAGTAGAATATATGTGTCGCACTTAGTAATGTGGAAAATCGACACCTGCATAAGTGATACATAAGTGAGACACTTAGTAGAATACAATATATAAGTGTGAAAATTAGTAGTGTGGAAATTTGGCGTGTAACAAATGCCCCCTAAAGTGTGAGGTTAGAAGAGAAACTGATGGCCGAAACACTTTACAAAATGATGTGTGCCAAGGGGTACTGGAATGGGAGATTTGGATGGAAGCTACAAACAAACATTAGAAAACATATATATGAACCATCTCGAGGTAGGAATACCCATGCTTGGTACAAAATGGACTTAAATCATGGTCGTCGACCAATACACTACGAATGCATGTGCTATGGGGAAATTCCCCCTAAACTCGGTCTAAGGAATAGGTAGAGTGATAACTCCCTTAAAATACTGACTTATCTCTAAATTACCCCCAAAAAATATAGAATAAGTGATGAGAGAAAGAGAGAAGAGAAGGTTAATGAGTGCACCTTGAATCCTTACAGTTGATGTAGACCTCTTCCACTTGTTGTTGCCTCCTAGATCACAAAGCTCCTCCCAAATCTGACCTACAAGGGGTTAAGAATACAATGCAACAACATATACAATCTCTAGTAATCACTTAAAAGACTAAATATAGATATAAATGCTCAAATTAACAAGAACATGTACACATAGGATTTTAGGACAAAATAAACTCTTTTATTCAAATTCAAGATGAAAGGTTACAACCTTTGCTTGCGAACACCACTCTACAAACCAAGTTTGAGCTCCTTTGTTATGGCTCCAAGTGCATCAATCCCACATAGAATTCTCACGAACAACATGCTATCAAAGGAAGAAGGAAGGGTTGCATAGGGAGAATGGCTGGAGAGGAAAGATGAGGCTAAAACTCAGAGCAAGATGCAAATCTTGGGCAATAAGAGGGAAATGATTTTGGATGATTTTTCTTATTCTCTTGTTCATATGTCTAAATGACTCCCCAAGACCTCTTTTTATATCAGAAAAAGATGGTTATTCAATTTAGGGATGGGCTACAATGGGTAAAATGGTTAGGAAAACCTCCATATCCTGTAAAATACATGAAATTTTATATTTTTTGCAACTTTTGGAGGTAAACGTGGATTAAATAGCATGCAACAAGCATACATATATGGGCTAACTAGCATTCAAAACATGTGTGTACATAGGATATTAGTTTAGCAGGGTGCGTACACTATCCAAAAAATGGTGTTTTAGAAGGAAACAATAGCAATATGTTCGGAAAAGTATGCAAATGGATGGGCCAATGTCTTGGATGCATAGATGTGACATTTTTGGACTATAACAGATGCCCACTAATGTGTGAGGTCAGAAGAGAAATTGATGTCCGAAATACATTACGATATATTTACACAATGGGAAGGCACTTAGTTGAGTGAGCTTGAGACGAGTGTTCGTGAGCATGTCATCTGCAAAATAATGATAATCTCTCTTAGGCGGGCATACCCATGCTCAGGATAAACTAAGCATGGATAGAAATCAAGTACAATGCAAATCCATGTCATATAAAATAATCATGTTTACAAGACAAATATTAATGTCTATATAAAGTATAGCCGTGAACAATACACTGTGGATCTACATCTCAAAATCATTTGAAAATATACAATATGATATGCATCTTCAAGAAGCATCAATTCCGGTGGCTAGAGATGATAACTTCATATCTCGAGCAACAAGTTCAAGATATTCAAAACTCAGGTAGGAGTACTACAAGAGTGTAAGACTCACTACTCTGAGGTCTTTGACATGCTATCGGGGAAAGACTAGACAACGTGTACTGAACTTCATTGATTCTGAATCTAAACTTGACTAGATACTAGGGATGGTCGACTCATGAAAGTCAAGAGATCAACAGAAGAATGGCCAACTCAGGTTGGATAAAAATTCCCTTGGACAAAATCACAACAAAATGATGAGACTCGGGCATCATATTATTGACATAAGTACGTGACATAGGAGGCATCACAAACTCTCCATATGTTTGGAAGAGTAATCAAATGGAGTAGGACACAACTCTATGTAACGAGAAAAAATTCCTAATGTCATACTAGATCCCAATGCTTGCTAAACAATCGAAAGGATGTGCTTTGTCCAAGGGAGACTATATTTCTGCCAATAAGAGAGAATGTATATCCCATCCCTTCTTTTTTGAATATTTGTTTTTTTTTTTTTGTTTTTCATTTTTTTAACGATCTTGAAAAAGAATAGAAGAATGCTACGTTACAAAGGAGGAACGAGTGTCACGGGAAAGAAAAATAGTTCCAAGCACATGGAACATACTGATGCTCAGTGCAAGGATACATGTGTAGGATAAGGACACTTGGGAAAATTCCTCCATGAGTCAAGGTGTTAGGACGCAAAGGGAAAAAAGTGCTACAAGGATTGCACCTAAGAAATTCTCTATAGGTTCAATAATAGAAACATGGAGCTGACATTAGGCCAAAGACGCAAGGATGAGACATGCGATGCCATTACAACATGATTGTTACGAGGAAAATCTCTCTATGGATAGGGGTAAACCACAACATATGGAAATGATTGTAGAAATCAACTATGTTCTCAAGTATGCTATATAAACAAATATGCTAGAAAGATAAGATAAAATACCTACCTCGTCTAGACATTTGATGAAGTCCATCATTGAACACTTGACCCAAAGCAATATACCTGCAACTAGTCCTCAACAACTAATCAAAGCAAGCATATGGTGATAATATATGATGTTAGCACATTCAATAGCATAATCCATTAATAAACATAAAAAATATTCCCATGAAATAATAATTCAAATATTTGCAAGATATCAATTAGATGGGAAAAGAGTATTTCTATTAATATGTGATCAACATAAGTGAAAAAGTTACAAACTTCCATGTCGGCATGGTTTGGAACCGAGAATATAAGTTCCTTCCAGCTAGGCCTCCACCACTTCAATCATCCACCAAAGGCAAGCTCATAGAAGAGAGACAATGAAGTTATCAATCAATAAGGGAAGATCTTCGGGGTTGAACACTATTTTCAAACTTAAAGGACAAAGGGATGTAGACTCAATATGAAGTGAATAATTTCTCCATAGTAACTTTTCTCTCAAAGTTGAATTCTTTCTCCTCCTTTCCATACCTCTAAATTGGCCCATTCATATCCTTCAAATGGAACTGAAGGGCCAAGTCAGAATGTTTCCAGTATATGGAAGGCCAAGGATCATTGATCTCCTATCATGACATGGAAACCCGACACCATTTTTCATTTCTAGGCACAAATCCTGATGTATGTAGGATGTAGTGGTGTGGCCTACATATACACATGTTGTATAGTAGTCAAGTTGTGTACATGTGGGAAAAATGTACTGTTTAGCTCTGGGATTTGCAAAAAGGGATGAAAAGTCTACATAGGGAAATGGAAAAAGTCCTTCTATGCAATCTTGCATAGGGTGAGGCAAATATTGCTATAACATATGCCCCCTAATGTGTGAGTTCAGAGGATTATATGCAATGGACGAAATACATTATAAAAACCTAGAAGTGGAGTAATGGGGAACTAGCTGGAAGAACTAGTTTCTCATTACATTCTGCACTGAATTTTCATACATGGCTGCCAATTTGAATTACACTGCAGATCCATGTGAAAAGATACCAAACAACTATCTATGGCCATGGATAGGACAATACAAGTGTGGTTACATGCCAAAGGTTGTCATAGTCACGAACAAGGCCTAGTAGAACCAGTCTCAAAATCAATATGAAGATATCTGTATACCATGGAGTACAATTTGATCTCCCATGATCACTAAAATCATATAGGTACTGGTCCAATGAAAAGGAAGCAACAACTCAGGAAATATGTGGCCACATACTGATGTCTTCAAGTCTTCTACACAATACACGAAAGTTGCAAGTATACATCATGTGAATAAAGGAGTTGAGGTCAACATAATGAGACATCGTTTGATTACTGGTCATTGAGGTATACCATTAACAAACATGAGACAGCCTACCAATAATGAAAGTAGGTATCAAGGCACTGAGTACATTCTTACAAGTGTGAATAAAGGAGTGAGGGTCAAAGACTTGAAGAATCCATTGATTAGGATACATTGGTGTATTCCCAACTATTGATGGCAAGAGAACTTGCCACTAATGACTGCAAGCCTCAAGGTACTCATAGGAATTTAGGTCTTGTTTCCAGAATAGATGAGTTGAATTCGATGGAAGGAGACCTACTGAAAGGAGAGCTTTAAGTCATCTCTCATCATTCAGCATGAGGTACAAAGCAGGAGCTTCATGATTTGGAGGAAATCAGGCGAATAACATGTTTATGAACCAATGACCCTTTGTGTCTTTCTCATGTTCCAAGTGAAATCGGTACACGTAAAAGACCCTCTGAATAGCAGCCAATGAGGAAAACTGCTAACAAAGGAGAGGAAACCACCAATAAGGCTAATGGAATCCAAGACACTGCATGAATCCCAATGTGTGAACATATGTATTGTCATTGAACAAAAGGGAAACCACCCAGTCAACGACCAATGATGAAATGTCGACTACTGGGTTCAATGTTACCTACCAATGATGAAAGTAGGAATAGTGTGCATGATAGGACTACAACATCATGTGATTCTGAGACAAACTGAGGGTATGGCCAACATGCAAAGTCAAGAGTTTTGAGAAATGGCCGACACAGGTTGATAGAATTCCTTTGAACAAGATCATGAGACATATGGAAGACTCTGGAATCATAGAATCAATGATGAAACCATGAGATGCAGGAGGCATCAATGAAATTCTCCATAGGGACTAGAAGAGTAACCAGTCGGTGGAGAAAACTCTCTGTATCGAGATCATCTTCTAAGGCCATGCTAAACCCAAAATTATGATGAAAAATGGACTCAATAACTTTGTACTTTGTTAAAAGGTGACATGAATGCTGCCAATATAAGATAATACTCCCTTCCCACCTGTATCTTTTTTTTTTTTCATAGACAAATGAATGCTATGATATATAGGATGAAACAAGTGTCAAAAGTAAGAAAAACTAGTTCCAGCAGTGGAACATACCTATGCTCAATGCAAGGAGATGCATGCAGGATATGGACACTCAGGGGAATGTTCTCTCCTGGGTATGGGGTGTCAAATTACGAAGGATATAAATGAGGCTCTGCTTGGTTGAGGATGCAAAACTGTTGAGGCAAACATTTTATAATGAAAATCGAGAACCAACTATAGGCTCAATACTGCAAGCAAGGGAATGAGATGCAATCACAATGTAACACCAAAAAATGTCCTTTTTCATGATCTTAGTCTACTTGATGTGAAAAAGGGATAAAATTGTACCAAATAGACGTCCTTTCAAGTCCAATTTACGAGTGTGAAAGAGACAAGTTCACTCGACAATATTTTTTCTTTTTGAAGACGAGTTGGAAAAGAGTTTAAATTAAACTCGGTTGGGAGTCCTCTAGGTATAGGGTAGCATGTTTATGAGATAGAAATTAGGCTCAACATAAATTCATATATTAGCTATAAGGGATTCTTGGTCCTAAGGAAAAATTCTTTGCATGGGAACCAAATGAAGAAAAGGATCTAACTAGGGTACCCATGTTTGGTAAGTCTCTACCACTTGATAACGACACATATTATACCATATGGAAGGTTTTGTGTCACAACAACTGGGTTTGTACGTAAGGCATATGAGTGATAGTTGTAGGACAATGAAAAAGTGTATGGTGGAATGGATACCTATCATATATGTTGGGTAGTAAAAATACCTGCTCGTGGTTACGAACCGTCAACATAAAGTTTAAATCCACAAGAATCCCTGGTGAAAACTACAAAAATAAACTCAATCCACTGTTGTATTAGTCCATTAGGTGAAAAAATGACTCAAAACTATAGAAAGTGGGTAAAAACTGCTATAAATAGTAACAAAACCAAAAATTGCTATGTCATTTTGACTTTTTACCCAAATAGTGAAAATTGGACCAAAATACCTCCGATCTTCAACTGTTGATTGCAGGAGCATCGGGGGACAAAATCAGAAACCGTCTGGACCAAGAAATTTCCCTTCCCCTCCTCTTCCTTTCTAGTGGATTAGATTATTAAATTAAGTTTCAAAATTTGAGTAAATTAGGGTGAAAATAGATTATTTCGGTGTCACAGGCTACCATTCATTGGGTCGCGTATACGTGAGGTTATACGCAACTCTGTAAAATATACGATGCATGTACTCATCCCTATATGTGATTGTGAATGCAATAGCCCGCGTACAAGTCCGTAAACAATGTTTTCTATGGTTTCTAACTCAAAAATTGATTTTTATCTAGCAGGATGGTGCTAGAATGGAGGGAAAGGAAACACGAGGAGGTAGATGCCGATGTGGAAAGATATCTGGGGGGGCCAAATGGCCTTGAAAATATGTAGCTTGTATAAATTTTGGGCACTCAAATTGATGAGGTCCCAGGTGAGGTTTCTTGAGATTCTCATGGATTACTGGGATCCTGACAGTGAGAGATTCAACCTCGATGGGAAACCATTGAGGATTGAAGTCGAGGATATATACTTTTTGAATGGGTTATTGCACTGGGGTGAGGTGGTGAGCCTCAAAGCCTAGGGAGATGGGAGCAATATGAATATAGAGGAGTACATAGACACTCATTATGTGAAAGGGACCCCAAAGGTCGAGAATCAACTCCCCGTTTAAGCGATAAACAATCTCATCCTCAAGATTGTTGTCCTTGTGTTGACCAGGATCACAAGATCGAATTTGTTGCACCAGGCATCGAGGTTGCTCATGTTATATTCTATAGAGTGCTTGATATTTTGTATATGATTGGTGTACCTCACTATTGGCTAATATGAAGAGCCAGTTGATAGAGTGCAAACAGGGTGACAAGAGGAACTTCAGGATTGCCTCTATCTTATGTAGCTTTTTCTTTGAGTGGGTTCCAAGTTTGGTACCTAGAGTCAAGATCATTCCAAGAGGACATCACGATCCATCCATGGCATGGTGGAGTGAGGTAATGCAATGGAAGGGGGGAGGTGGGGTGCCCACACCCTAAAATAATGATTTCTTCTACTGGTGGAGGTGACAGGTCATTGCTCTAGATGACTACACCTATGTAGGGATCCAATTCAGAGGGGTCCCTGACATGCCACTACCACCAGGGACCACCTACAAGGACATAGGTATGTCGAATGTTTTTAAATATTTCATTTTTTTGTAATTTTTTATAGTAAAACAAAAATATTTTTGGATGATGCTTAAGTACTAACTAATCACTTGTGTAACGCAGACGTAGGTCCAGGATGACTGGATGGGCTTCCACGACATCGTCGGAGGCACTAGAGAGATGAGGTGGTAGGAGAAGCAGAGAGAATCCTTCAAAATGTGTAGGGAAACCCATCTCGTTTGACTCATAGGATTTTGATGGTTCAAGTAGAGGATCTGTTGGAGGCCATGTAGCGGCAAGTAGTTGGTGTGCCCAGAGCTTGGGTGCGACTCTTTCGACGTCTTGCAAACGTCGTAGTTTGTTATCATGAGACACATCTAGTGCCATAGGTGTAGATGTCGTGGATATTGTACTATCGACTGTATATGTGTATTTAGGGTGTTAGCCCCAATTTTGTACTATAAACACCATATTTTTTGAAATATATATAAAATAGGGATCTTCGTCTTTACTTATATTACAATGTGTACATTGATGAGATGGTTTTCTTTGATTTAGTTATGTGACAAATGCCAATATAAAATGAAATTAGCATAAGCGTCGGATACATAATTAGAACTCGTAGGTATGTGATAATAAGTAATAAAATCAAACTGTCGTTCTAAAAGACGTACCTGTAGGAATTGTCAGAGTAAAGTAGGATCACACACATGGTAACTGTCGTTCAACTAACATACTACTAACTGGGAATCCATGTGAACCTATAAAGAGAGAATACCATATGAGATAGCATCATGTAAAATTTATATAACGACGCTATATTCAAACACATTATTCATGGATGGCTCTAGGCATATGCCACCTAAGGACACTAGTAGACCCTCGGGTGAGTAAAACACCCAAGCAGCGAAAGCCAAGTTCTATGTATGATGAATGGCTCCGTCTATGAATCCTAAATAGACCGAAGACTCCATTGACATCTTCCAACCAAGGGAAAACTCGATAAGCAAGCTGAAGAAAAAAATAAAGGGAAAAGATATATACACTAAATTACATTAGTATACAAAGACTTACACCCAAGCTTGGGGATCGAGCATAATATATTTTAAATTAGAGCCCATTCTTGGTTTCGGCCAACATATTCCCTTCATAATCTTCTAAATCATAGGCTCCTTTTTCTAAGACACGTCGCACAATATAGAGACCATGCCACATGGGTTTAAACTTGCCTGCCCCCAACGATTCTTTGGCTTGATCATATAAGAGGACCAAGTCACCCTCAAAATACAATCGAGGACAAACAAACCTATCGTATGGGACCTTGATAGGTATATTTTTCACCTCGATAGCCGTAGAGGCATCTCAACGCTTCTCGTCAAGACTCTCTAAGTGTACAAGGCGTCACTCGAGATTAGAAGTGTCAGGTAGGAGTGTGACTTCCAAATTAAGAGAAGGGATATCGCATTCAATAGGTAGTATCGACTCCACACCGTATACTAACTAGAAAGGGGAAAATCTGATGGAAGTCTTGAACAAGGTTTGATATGCCCAGAGTGCGGGATATAGAATAATGTGCTAGCCAGACTTACTCTGGCTAAAAATTTTCTACAAAATGGTCTCGAGACTCTTGTCGACAGTCTCTACCTCTCCATTTTCCTAGGGGTATTAAGGAGAAGAATGACCATGCTTAAACCCCATCTTGGATGCTAGTTCTTTCATCATTTCATTCTGAAAGTGACTACCATGATCAATGCCAATCTCAGTCGGGATACTGAATATGGTGATAATTTGATTGAATGCGAAGAATTCTGTAGTCTTGTGATTGAATTTAACTGTAGGCATGGCCTTAGCCCACTTATTAAAGTAGTCGACGACCACAATAATGTACTGATACCCCTCAGCCAAAGTTGGGTTACAATCCATGACGTCCACCCCCCACTTTGTGAAGGGACCGACGGAAATGACTAGGTGAAGAGGGGATGGATGCGAGCACATTTTTCAAGTGAACACCTGGCAGGGGTGACACTTATTAACCTCTTCAACATAATCTTTAAAGATATATGGCCATAAATAACTGGCTCGCAAAATTTTATGGGCTGTCGCAAGCCTGAATAGATGACCACCATAAGCCCCACTGTGGAAATCATTTAGGACTGACTTAGCTTATCCATGAGTTAAAATATGATGCAAGATATTGTCTACTCCTTGGAAATACAAAGTGTCGTCGACGGTATTCTAATTATTAGCTTGGTATTGTACACGCCATCAGTCATCTTGAGAGATATGTTGAGGGAACTTCAAGGTTTGAATATGGAGAATGATGTCTCCATACTAGGGGTCAGATGACGAGACAAGGAAAATGTGTTCCTCTACAAATGAATCAACATGGATAACATCCTCATCTAATCATGGAAAGTCGTATACTAACTCAACGAAGACTAGTGATTTCTAGGATTTCGCAGAAGCGAAATTGAGATCAAATTCTTGTAAAATGACAATCTATTTATTATATTTTCCCCCTATGATACACCTAGTAAGGACGTATTGAAATGGATTGACATTGGTAACCACAGTAGTCTTGCAAAGAAATATATAATGGCATAAACGTTGGACTGCATGAACGACATCCAAAGCTATCTTTTCAACGTGAGAATAATTAAGCTCGGGATGAACTAAGTTTCGACTAAGATAGTAGATGATGTGCTCATGGAGGTCATCATATTCATGAATCAAAACCATACCAATCATCTCCTTGAACATGGAAACATAAAGCAAGTAATCCTTACTATATTAAGGAGACTTCAACAGAGGCGTCGATACCAAGTCTTTCTTCAAAGCATCGAAGGACTCCTGGGCTCTGTCATCCCAGATAACAGGGGTGTCTTTCTTCAAAGCATCAAAGGACTCTTGGGCTTGCTCATCCTAGATAAAAGGGGTGTCTTTCTTCAAAATATGCATGAAATCCTTAGTGATATTGGCATAGTTTACTATAAACTGACATAAAAGGTTAGCTTTCCCCTGTAAACCTTGAAGTTGTCAAACAATGCACGGGGGAGGAAATCAAAGTATTACCTCAACCTTTAATGGATCTACCATGATCCTAGTATCAGAAACTATAAATCCCAAAAGATGACCAGACCTAATGCAAAATATGCACTTATGAGGGTTCAACCGGATTCTATAGTAACAACATCTTTCAAAAACTAGCCGAAGGTGCTTAGAGTGATCCGCTCTCTTACGAGAGTGAGCAGCAAGATCATCAAGGTAAGCTTCAACTATATTCTTAAGATCGTGGAATGCAAAGTTCATAGCATGTTGGAAGGTTACTCTGACATTTTTAAGGATGAAAGGCATCTTCCGATATACGAAAGTACCACAAGGACAAATAAATTTCATCTTGTGTTGATCCTCAAGCTTAATTTGAATTTGGTTATACCCTGAAAATCCATCCATGAAAGAAAACACTTTTCTTCCCACACACTCGTCGAAAATCTCATCAATGAAAGGTTTCAGGAAGTTGTCTTTAGGATAGGATTTGTTCAAGTCATGAAATTCCATGCTTACAAGGATGGTTCCTTGCTTCTTATTCACAGGAACGAGATTGGATACCGATTCAGTCAAAGGAACCAAGTAGATAAAGCCAACATTAAGTAGTTTCTCTACCTCTACCTTAATAGCAGGGGCCTTCCGGGGATTGATAGATCTAAGACATTGTCGAATAGGCTTAGCATCTAGATAATTTCTAATCTCATGATTGAAAATACTAGGGTTGATTCCTGGTATCTCTTCATATGACCAAGAAAATACATCTCATAATTCTTTGAAGAGCTCAGTGTAGATCAGGATTTCTTCTAGCGAACAATCCACACCGATATGTACATTTTCAATCTTGCCAGGGGTACGAGAGATATCGATCGTGATGGTAGGAGAGTTACTCACCATATTTCCTTCGACATAAATGTTGTGTGTATCAAGTGGAACTACGGTGTGACCAACTATCTCACTCAAAGTAGATCGAAAGTCATCTTGTTCGATTCTATCAAGCTCTGGGAGAAAATAAGAGAGATGATTCATATCATCCCAAGGTTTGTCAGAACCATTCATGGATTCGATGATAGCTTCATCTGAGGGAAAAGTCTCATCGAGGAAGTCATGTGAACAAGATAATGAAGTGGCCCACACAGCCTTAAGAACAGGATCCTCCTCATCCGTCGACAAGGTAACATGATTGGAATCGGTGGAAGAGTCAAGAACAACTTGATACACAATCTCCACCACTGATAGTGGCATGGACATTCCATCATGTGACTAACCTTTACAAGACAAAGTCAAGGAAGGTAGGGTCCAATGATTGTTAAAATAGGAAGTGCAGAAAGGAACGAACCTCTCTGACCAAATGGGCCTATTAGACATGGCATAAACAACATGAATCAATGGCATGAAGTCGAAGGTACCCATAAGGGATGAATACATTTTGACACTGATATTCTCAGTTGTCGATTGATAATTTTTGACCACTTGGATTGACGGTCCAACTAATGAATTGGGGCTAGAATACACAAAGGATAACTAGTCGATCGTCACAATCTTCCCATCTAGTGGAAAACAAAGAGTGTGAAAGAAGGACGATATGATGACAGTCATAGAATAAGTCCAATTTCATCCTAGTAACAAGTTATAATCAAGAGGTACATCAACTACCTCAACATCCACCTCTACCATCTTCCCACCTAACTGGACTGGAAAGGCAGGAAGAATACCATGAGGGAGGAAGGGACAACTGTCAAAATCATTCAACATGGTTGACGATTGAGAAAGAGTCGAAGAGCCGAGAGCTTTCCAACAGATCAGGTACATCACACATGTAGCAATGCCTTCATCAAAAACCACACATTTGATGGTATACTTTGAGTACCCCACATGTATTTGGAATGCCACATGGTAAGACAAGTGAGGCTTCACATCCGTTATGTCAAACTTGATAAATTTCGAGCCACTGGGGCCCAGAGATCCTAACGCAAATAGAAAGGCATTCCTCTATGAAGGACATGTATGGAGTACCTCCAGAGTCGACATTACACAAGGTGTTTGACCTAGGTCCTCAATAATAGAGTAATTTTGGGTGGCTCTAGCATTTGGATTGTGGGTAGAGCACTTGAGTACTTCTTTCGAAGTATGAGGCAGTGGCTCTAGTTTCTTGATCTATAAATTCATCTATGGAGGAGGAGGAGGAGATTCTATACTAGGTATAGCCTGTGAAGAACTATAATCTAGAGATCGGGTGGCTACATGAACCTTAACATCGACCATATTGATACACAAATGGTCACCGTCTTGAGACAACGAGTTTTGACTCCCACCGGTTTCATTTCTGGCATATGAGGAGCTTGAGCCCATGTGTTGGTTATGTGGAAAAGCATTCATCAGCATGGAGGGTGGTAGAGATAAGAGCCTTGCAACTTCTGCAAGTTTGGGGAACAAATGAGTAAGGTGATCATCCATACAAATCTTACAGGGAAATTTCACCTTAGACCTTTATTTCTTTCCCTCTCAAGAATTATTATTCGTCTTTTGATTATTACCATTGTCCTTGGTTTTATTATTATTTTTCCCACCCTTACAATTGTTATTACGTGCTTTATTCTTATTCTCGCTTGGTTTTTGGTTACCGTTTGGGCCGGTCGAGGATTGCAGGGAATGTACATCCACCAACTGAGTGGGATTGGAAGACATAGACGAAGTTGGTCCTCCTGCAGAATGGTTTAGAGACAACTCTTTCAAATGGATTGTCATTGAGTCTACATATTTTACATTGGCAGAGCCTACAATGCCATTGGCAGAGCCTACAATGCCATTAGCATGAGGTCCGAGATTTTTTCTAGGGTCATAGGTTGACCTTGGTGCATCCAAAAGAATGTGGTATAACATCCCAGACTGAGCATATATAAGATCTAACTTCTGGGCTTTGAAGATCGCTTCTTCCTCAGTTGTAACCCTAGATTTAGAAACATCCTTCGAGATAGGATACTGCAAAGACTTAAGGAGCCATTATAAAAGAAAGGTTGGGGGTATGGAGGTCTTAATCAACCTCTTACATCTATGCCACTCCTAGATGTGATTCGAGATATGAGTGGATGTGTTGTGGCATAAAGTCGACATAATTTCTAGGCCAACATTGTAACGAACTGACAATTGGAAGTGGTTAAGGAAGACTAACAACATCTAAATGAAGGTCCCATATGCCCCCTAGGTAGCTCTATATACGATTTCACAACGACCCCAATGAGAGTGCATTGAAATAATATTAACCTAATGGAATTGTCATTAAGGGAATTTAAAGAGCACCATAGGTGAAAGGTGGTGATGTGATCACTAGGATCATCGCCATTCTTACCTTTGAATTTTGGAATGTCCCAAAGAAGCTTGGTGGCGATGGGGGGCCATGTAGGATCATGACAAATAGGTTCTGTGATAAACTTAGACAAGTCTGGAAGATTAAGCATGGCCATAAAAGGGAGACGGGGTTGCGACATCTGGCCCCAAGCTCCGTGGAAAGATTGTGTTTGATCAACTGCATCCCATCTAGGGTTCTGGTAAGCACCATGGCCCTATCTGGGATTGTAAGACCCTCCTCTAGGATGATTCATAAGAGGTTGGTTGGGCATCAATCCAGTAGGAATGTTCTGATGAGGGTTATAAAAATTTCCCCCAGTTGGGGGTTGCCTAAGGTGTGAAATTGACCTCCTCTAGGTTTGAATATGGAGGATAGAGGTGGACTTGTCATGCCAAACGTGTTGGTCAGAATCAACACTAAGGAGGTGAGGGTATATGACGGAACTTGAACAGAATCTTGTCCGGTAGGTTGGTTTCTCCACCCAGAAGAAAGAGGATTAGACCTGAGGTTAAAAGAGGGAATGCCTCCCATACTAGGAGTCATTTGAGGGATTTGAGAACCATTAATCAAAAATGGATTATAAGGAGGGGTAGTTCCCCCAAGTCAAATTCTAGCATTAGGGCCAGCAACTAGGATGGAGTTGAAAATTGTGAAGTAAAATTCAGCATACCATATGAAAAAGGACTAGAGGCCATAGGGATAGACTAAACATTATAGCCCAGTTAGTGACCAAGAGACCCAAATGGGTATGAGGCAAGAGATTGAGAATTCACTATAGGACTTGAAATACTAATGATAAGTGCCTCTAACACTACAACCATTATAGTTGAAGGAGTTGAAGGGGTGCCATTAAATATAGTAGGTGTGGGATTCGAAGGGCTCCCAGTGTTTTTAAGATTCATTTCAGTACTCATCCTTGTAGAATCACAATTATGAAAAGTGGAGGTGTCTGTACCAAGTCTAATAACTCTACACCTTTTATAAGGCAAAGACTTGAAATCCGGTGGTAACTGTAACAAGTGACAGGACTGGTGGGGACACTAGTTTGACTCCACAATGACTTAAGACTCAAGATACAAAAAAAATGAAAAATTCTAAGGCCAACTAGTAATCAAAGAACACACCAAAAATAATCAAATGACCAACACACAAATGGGGTAAAGTGGTTGAAAGGGGCCTCCCTCCCTAAAGAAAGTATGTCTCGCTCAATAGGGGCTTGAGACTTCGTGCTAAAGATCGAAGGTAACAAAATCAGTTATAAGGGCCCTCGTGGGATTAACAACCAGTCGGTCATATCCCCCTGGAGAGGTAATCCTCCATAAAGGTTGTGTGTTGTATGACCCTTATCTAACCTAGGGTACCTACAAAATAACCACTGCAAGTAACCTATGTGGCACCTAAGTCAAGCAACTAAACAACCAATGTATAATTGATGCACAGGAAAGAAGTTGTAAGTCAGGTCCACCGTATGGGCAGGGTAGCAAAGCCTGAAACCTTGAAAGCACCACCTCTCATGGAGGTAAGGGAACTAGCAAGATCCCCAGATACGAATAGATCCCCCGAAATATCTCTGACGCTAAGAAGGTATCGGGGGGATATCCCTTCAACCAACCTTGTGCGACCTTGTGATTAACTCCAGTGTAAGCGAAGCCTCCTGATATTACTAATTATAGAGTGGATTTCTCCAATCCCTTAGTCAAACACATATGTTGATTTAATAGACTTGGAGAAGTTTACTCACAAAATCCTATTCCAAGGCACTAAATCCTAAGCTAGTTTGTGCACCCTAGAAAATAAAATCGTGACTAATCAATTTTAAATTATAGTGCTAATTTTAATGGCCGTGCTTACTCAAAAACGTATGGTAGTTAAACTCATGATGTTATGACTCAACAAATAAAGTAAATATGAATACAATGCAAAGTCCTAACTTCAATTTTCAATGAATGATATGCTTCTTAAAACAATGCAATTTTCAATTTCAACTCTACAATTCTAAAGTGTAATCTTTCTTTACATGCACTAAGCTAAATGAAAAAGACTCAAAAGATCAAAATGCCAAGAAATGTAAAATTCCTAATATTGTTGTATTTTCAATATAAGAAAAATGAAAATGCATGGACTGAACAACAACTTGATATATAAAGACTCTACTGTGTATAGAAAAAGACAACTCAAGTAGGATACCAAGAAGCAAAACACCCATCCCAATGTATAAGGACAATCAAAATTAAAATGTGATGAGAAAGACTTCGCTCAAAAATTCAACCAAAGACAGGTTTCCTGTCATCCCACAAACACTTAACAGTCACTACACAGACCCAAGAAGACTCAATAATCATGAAAACCTACCCAGCAATCACCAAACCCGGAAAAAAATAAAAAGAGGTTGATGTATGCGACTGTTCAAGGAAACAATGCATATGTACTCAACTTACAGAAGGACAACACGCGTATATATGTGGCTTGCAAGAAAAACCCCACGTATATGTTTCAAAAATAAAGCTAGGCAAAGGAGAAGGCTGAAAGACTCAAACCCATAGTGAAGAGAGGTTGTCAAGCAATGATATGATAAGAAACACAATAGGAACGAGAGAAATCTAAGGAGAAAAACACTCCAAACCCCAAGAAAGAAGATTCAATCCCCAGTATGGTCTCCAATTATGTTATGAGAAAAATATCTCTATGGCTAGGGGTAAACCACAATAGATGGAAATGACTGCAAAAATCAACTCTATTCTCAAGTATGATATATAAACAACTATTCTAGCAATACAAGATAAAATACCTACCTTGTCCATACATCTGATGAAGTCCACCATTGAGCACTTGACCCAAAGCAATATACCTGCAACTAGTCCTCAACAACCAAGCAAATAAAGCATATGGTGATAATATATGATGTTAGCAAATTCAATAGCATAATCCATTAATAAACATAACAAATACACCCATGGAATAATAATTCAAATATTTGCAAGATATCAATTGGATGGGAAAAGAGTATTTCTATTAATATATGATCAACATAAGTGAAAAAGTTACAGAATTTTGTGTCATCACTGTTTGAAACCGATAAAATAAGTTCTTTCCAGCTGGGCCTCCACCACTTCAATCCTCCACCAAAGGAAAACTCATATAAGAGATACAATTAAGTTCTCAATCAATAAGGGAAGATATTGGGGGATGAACACTATGCTCAGACTTAAAGGACAAAGGGATGCAGACTCAATATGAAGTGAATAATTTCTCCAGAGTAACTTTTTTGTCATAGTTGAATTCTTTCTCCTCCTTTCCATAGCTTAGAATTGGCCCATTTATAACCTTCAAATGGAACTGAAGGGTCAAGTTGGAACGTTTCCAGTATATGGAAGGCCAAGTATCATTGATCTCCTGTCGTGACATGGAAAACCAACACCATTTTTCATTTTTGGGAACAAATCCCGATGTACACGGGCTGTAGTGGTGCATCCTACATATACGCATGTTGTATAGTAGGAAAGGTGCATACATGTGGAAAAAATGTATTTTTTATCTCTAGCATTTGTAAATAGGGATGAAAATTCTACATAGGGAAATGTAAAAAGGCCTTCTATGCAAGATTACATAGGGTGAGGCAAATCTTGCTATAACAATGACACAACAAGACTCCTTCCATGTGAAGTTTTACAATCCTAGAGAAGGTAAGATCGATGGTTTTTCATGTTTAGAGAGTTTGAAAAACACTAAAATAAGACTCCAGAGTGTTCATTTTTTGTAATTAGTCCAGTCGGTTAGAAAAAGGGTTAAACTTATATCTAAAGGACATCTCTTCAAAACCATTTTAATGAGTGTGATAGAGACAATATCACTCGGATATATTTTCAATTTTAAGAGTATGAAAAGATCTTAACTATGGAATCACATCCTTTTCCAAAATTTAGTCCCCTTAGCATGAAAAAGTATAAAACATAACTTAGTAGAACTCTCCTACAGAGACATGTCTCCCGAGGCGTACCTTTTTCCTAGGTAATATATTGGCCAAAAAAAGGGTTAAACTTATGCTAAATAGATATTTCTTTTGGACCGATTAACGAGTGTGAAAGGAATAAGGTCACTCAATGATCTATTCATATTTAGGGAGTATGAAAAGAGATTAATTATGGACTCTGAGGGGGTTCCATTTTTCATAGATAATCTCCAAGGATCAAAAAAGAGATAAAGCAAAACCAGGGAGAATGGCCCTTTTTCAAAAATTTAGTCCCTCAGGCCCAAAAAAAGGGTTAAAATTATGCATGAGAATGCTCTCCTAGCAAACCGAAGCTCCTAGGGCATACCTTTATTTGTAAATTAACCATTTGGACCGAAAATGGGTAAACTACCACCGGACAGATGTGACTTCAAATTTTTGTTTGACGAGCATGAAGGGAAACAAGATCGCTCAAAAATATTTTTCAATTTTAGAGAGTCCGAAATGGGATTAAAGAAGACTCTATGGGTTCTTCTTTTCTTAAGTTATTTGAACGATACCCAAAAGAATAAATAAATTCTTTTTATACATTGCTTTCAAAGTTTAAGTGATATTGAAAGACAACAAACCATGCTCTCAAGGAGTCCCTCGGGTATAGGCCAAAAAAAATGAAGAAGAATGAGGCTTCAACATACAGTCATGGCGGGACTAAAAGGACTCCCAATCCTATGGAAAACTCACATCATGGATGCTAAAATGTAGCAAAGGATCTACCTAGGGAATCCATGTAGAGGAAGACTCTACTACCTAATTACGACATTTCTAAAGCAACATAGAAGGTTTTGTGTCGCACTTCGGCGGGATTGATCCTATGGTAAAGAGAAAAAAGTCAATAAAATGCAAGATGAAAGGTGATGAGAACCTAACCTATATGAAAGTGTCAAAAAACAACTTCACCACGGGATGATGTGAGTGTAACCCATATTATAAAAACACCAAACCTAAAGACAAATTTCATAAGAACAACCCAAACATCCCCCAAAAAGAAACTCAAAGACCCACCAAGCCAAGAATAGGGAAAAAGAGGACCAAATTGGGGTAAAAAGAGGCAAACAAATCTATAAATAGGGGTAGGAAACTCATTTTAACCATTGCAAATTGGAAAGTAACCAAAAAGACAAAAAAAAACCTTCTTTAAAATGCAGATTCAAGGAGATACGGTGGACGAAATATCTTCAAACCTAAACCACGTAAGTACAAATGACCCCTCCCATCATTTCAATTCATCATTTATTATTTATTTAATTGTTTAGAGGGTACGTGCCTTAGTAAAAAGGTTGGGTTTGTGTGTACGTGGGCTGCCCATGCTCAACATGCATATATATGCGGGCAAAGTAAAACTTAGCATGCGTATATACGCGACTATCCTAAAGGTAGTTCGCGTATATATATTTAAGATTTCAAAAAAATGAAACAAGGGACTAACCTCAAAAAACCTTTTATGCAACAAGATGTATGTTCATTGGCGAGAGAGAGAACACGAGGAGTTAGATATCTTGGTCAAGGAGGATCCAGGGGCCATTTCCATGCTCAAGCAGTGTGGTATGTGGAAGTTCTTTTAGTGTCCATTCATGAGGGCACAACCTAGGTTACTGAATCATTTGATAGAGTATTGGCACCCAGATGAAGATGCCTTCATTCTAGAGGTCCAATCATTGACTCCGACTATTGAGGATATATACTTTTTGACTGGCATCTCCAGGATGGGCGAATCGGTTAATTTTAGGACCTTTCCTCTAGGACCGCACAACATAGAGGATTATATTAGCATGTACTGTGAGCCTAGCATGGAGAAAGTAGGATCTCAAGTTCCAATTCATAATATCACAAGCCTCAACCTGTAGATAATACTTTACATGGTTGGGCAGATTATAGGATCCACAACACTTCATCAGGATTCACATGCATAGATGCATTGTGTAGCTCAGTATCTACAGACCACCATATTTGACTAGAGCACTACAATGCTCACATGTATGAAGAAACAACTGAATGACTGTTGAAGAAGAACAAACAATAACTTTGGGTTTGGGACCATGTTGTAAGCTTTCTTTTTCAAGAGAGTGTCAAGCCTTAGCCCGAGAGAGACGGTACGAGGCCATATTTCCTCCTTTCCAGCATTATGCAGTTGGGAATCTTTCTTGCCTCGAAAGAGTGTAGGGAGAGTGTAGGAGGCATTTGATGACAAATTCTTTGATTGGTGGGTCTGTCAAATTATTGCGATCGAAGAATACCTGTACACATGAATCATTTTCCTGAGGGATCCTGATATGCCTATGCCCCCTGGCAAGGAGCACAGAGAGATAGGTACACATTACTTAATATTTTAAAGTTATTTTATATATATATTTTTAAATATTATCCTTTTTATGGTAACATCAAAGTACTAACTCAGTGATTTGTTATATATAGACATGGGACTAGTACAATCAACTGACTTAGCTAGGAACAAGCGTCGTCCTCGAGAGGATGTCAGACCAACAACAACATGAGGACCAATAGTCATGGGAGGATCACTAGTTGTAGAGGCTGAGAGAGTATTGCAATGAGTAGAGAGGAAACTGGCAACTCACACTCATCCAATCTCAATGGTTGATATTGAGTACCTACCCCCAGCCATGCAGTCGCATGTTGTGGGGGTACCCATAACTTAGGTTCAGTTGTTCCAGTGTCTTGCAAATGTCGTAGTTCATTATACTATGGCCAATAGGCCTAGGCCATAACTTGCACAGGACCACATATGTGTCAAGGGAACTCTTTTTGTACTCTGTTATGTAGTGGGGCTTGAGCCTAACGATGTATATAGACTTTATTTGAGGATTTATGGCCCACTTTTGTACTTATGACATTATTTTTGGACATATTATTATATATACATATATATATATATTTGTGTTATGGATAAAAAAATTTGTACAAATGTATTTACATATACATGTATGTGTGTGCTTTTGATTTTATACATGATCAATATGCTAGTCCAATACATGATTAGTGAATGTATCAGTTAGTTGATTAGATCTCCTAGGAACATGAATATAAGTAAGATAATCAAAATAGTGTTGTAAGAGACATACCCTAAGGAATCGTTAGTGAAGGGTGGGATCGTAGACATGGTATACTCCATTTAACTAAGACAGGACCAATTGAGCATCTAGATAAACATGGAGATGAGAAATACCATGTGACAAGGAACCACACATTAATTCTATTATGAAAATGTACTCGACAACATTATTGGTTGCTTTTCCCAGAAAAATAGTTCCAAAAGACATCAACTAACCAAAGGGCATGAAGATCACCCAACATGGGAAGCAAGCCTCTGAGTGTGTGATCTAGCACTATCCGTGAACCCAACATAGACCTCAGATTCACTTGGCATCTTCCACAGTGAAAAGAAACACAATAAACTACACGTCGATAGGAAAAAAAGACAAAAATATATAAATAAATCTATACATTATATACAAGAAGTCAAGCCCAAGTGACCGACCTAAGCATAATACTTCTTAAGGTAGAGACCATTTCTAGGCTCCGATAAATCATTACCCTTGAAATCAACTCTATTATATGCACCCTTTTCTAAAACTTTCTTAACAATGAATGGTCTGAACCACATGGGTTTGAATTTTCCTGCCCCCAAGGGATGTTTATCTTGGTCATAGACTAGGACAAGATCACCTTCATATAAAAATATAGGGTGAAAAGAATGATCATACTAACATTTGACACATTTTTTGTGAGCCTCATTGGCCAAGGCTGCATCTCGACACTTCTCATTGAGCTGCTCGAGATATAGAAGACGCTCTTCAAGTGGAGTAGTTTCAGGAAGTAGTTCCACTTCCAACTTGTTGGCAGCCAATTCAAATATTTTTTTTTTCCATTACCCGATAAGCTGCCTACACCTATGTCTCTTGAACTTCAAATTGTCGTCACATTTTGCAAATAGACGATATTTTCATTTCATGCGACATTTGCAAATTTGTTTCGATTTAGTTTTACGACTGAAAGCGTGAAAACTCCTCTATCGTTATTTGAACTGTCATAGTCTTTTATTGATATTCTGAAAGGCACTTTACCTTTGTTTTATCATGTGGCTGAACAGATTTTTCAAACTATGACGTTCTTACTTTGATTGCGCAACTTGACTTTTATTTGATTGATAAGGCATTGAGCATGTAAATTTATGGGTTATATTTGATTTCATAAGGGTCATGGTTAATCTTGTTTTATATGATGTGATCCTTACTATTATAAGCTCTTGGCTTATCGATTTTATGAAATCCCTTGTCACAATGTTTTATAAACTTTGATTACACATTATGCAACAAGCGCATGGGTAACATATGAGTCTGATTTCATATTGAATGACAATAGTTTGAAGTTATGCAATGGCGCATTGGTTAAACATTTGGGTTTTTATTTTATGGTTTGAATTATTACTTGGCACATGTTTAACTTTGGGTTTGATTTAACGTTGAACATGCATGATTTCAAATAATAGATTGGCGCATTGGTTTACTATCCATCATTTAATCCTTGGGTTGGACGAATAATTTGGTTATGATTGATTGAACATCACTGTACTTTTCCATTACTATGCTGCATGGTGGTGATAATCCCACCACCCTCGCACGCATACATTAATTTGCCTCCCCTTTGAGTGCTTGCAGCAGTTAGCCCTAACAATTTTTGTTCCTGTGTATTGTTGTATTCAATCCAAACCCTACCATGGCTCCAGTCATAAGGGTTGAACCCAATGGTAGCCAGGCATTGTTGATGGTTCTTACAGTGACCTTGAGGAATTCGGATGGCTCCCATTCATATGAAAGTTTGATGGCTGCCGAGCCAAGGTTGGGGATGTGCAATTAGAAATTGACGAGCAATTTCTCAGTTTAGCTGCCGATCTGCCTGCTACTGGACAGAAATGGTCAAAAAATTGAAAAGTGGAAGATGTCCCGTGGACATTGCTCTTCCAGTCATGAAGAGTGAGCTCCTGTGACAAAGGTTTGCCAGCAAATATGCTCAAGCAACGTTGGCACGACTTGCTGATAATAACCAAGCAGTTCATCACCTGCGAGGGCCGGTATGGTTTCGTTTTCTTGTACCACCTTCGGCTACTTATGGTTTTCATGGGCTATGAGCTTAATATGCCTTACTACTTACATAGGAGTTTGTTTAAAATGTCTAAAAGATACAAACGGAACTAGGCCGATAACAACCTATTTCATTTTGGGTTAATTAAAATGCTTGTGGTTTGTCATTTGTGGTTCCACCGAGACTGTTGGAATGATTTTCTTAAACGCAATGATTTTGATGACTCAAGCCCACCACAGGTTGACAAACCTATGGTGAGCGAGAGCAAGTTGGTACCCCTTGTGCCTTACAGTGCTCTGTTACCTAAACCCCTACCTGATTCAGCTATTGACCTACCCAGTTCTGTGACCAATCATGTCAAAATTGTTAAACTCATGGCTAAAAGGCCTAAATCCAAGCCTACTGCGAATTCTAAAGGAAAAAAGAATGCTCGGTTAATCTCTCGCATGGCAAGAAACGAACCGAAAATTCCTGTCAACCCTGACCCTATTATGGTGAGTGAAGATTTTGACTCAGAGGTTGAACGTTACCTGGCAAATGAATATCCCTATTCAGAAGGTCTGTGTGATAAACCCGCATACGATTTTGTGAAAAACCTACCACCTTGCTTGCAAAATGACCCGAATTATCCAGACATCAAAATGCCTTGTGAAACCCCTGGTGACTCGTCGAAACCCCCTCCTTCTCTAGCTGAACCAGCTGCTCCACCATGTGATCAGTGTGGCTCATGGTTGGAAAGGTATTACCTTGATGTGCCAATGCTACAGTCCAGAATTCATGCTCTGGAGGATCAAGTTGCAAGGCTCACCAGTCAAAAGGCAAAGATGCCATCCACTGATAAGAAATAGTGAACAACATGTTCGATTTTGTTCAAGAATGTGGAGTCGGCTACAGCGGTGGTCAATTCAAAATTGGTATATCTCGAGCAACCTCACTGGTATGACTATCACCTATTTATATGACAAAATCATAAACTCTGTTTACACCGTGGATTTGCTTTGACACAGAAGCATGCACTAGATGCATAATTTTGTTTTGATTAATCAAATTTTATTTCCCGGATTAGTTTTGATTGGATTTAGCTTTGATTTGATTGATCGTGTTATGGATTTGATTGTTTTAATTTGGTTCGAATTGAATACTCTGTTGATTAGTGAAGTTGTTAATATATTTTCTAAACACAACCTGTTTCTGGTATTCCAATTTTGAACACAGTCAATATCTCATTTCAAATTGGTTATATTCTATACGATATGGTTGACATAATGGTTAGCTGTTATGATTTTATATTCCATGTCTTTTTCGACCAATTCGAATACCATTCTGTTAATGCATAACCAAATTGCAACTCTTCGATTCGCATCGTTTGACTGTATTATCAGTCCAATTCATATTACAACAAATATCTTGTTTAAATTTGTGATTATGCCTAGAATTACGATTTGTTTCTATATTGGACTCAGTCACGGCTTGTTTGGATTCTCGCCCAGTTAGGATTACCATTGCTATTGATGGTTATGATCATTATTTTGGTCATGTCTGTTGGTTGTGTAACACTCAGCGATCGAAGTCTATGGAAAAGTCTGGTGGATGCTGTTATGCATGTTTCATTTTGACTATAATCGTAACAGCCTTTCCATATTGGTATTTGATTAAAACAATATGAATTTTATGCACAGCCGTAACAAATCGATTATGATTGTGTTCGATTATGATTGTATCAATTATGATTGTATCGATTATGATTACATTGTATCTTATACAATATGATTCACTAATATTTTCATTTGGATATGAAACAATTTGGTTACTATTTGGTCCGATTTTATGGCAACTAAAAAAACAGAGCATTCTTATCCGGTTTCGATTGCATCCTTTTCGATTTTGTTTAATTTGAATGATAAATTTGCTTGAACCATTAGTAATTCGATTTTAATGTTTATTAAAAGAAAATTAAATTGGATTGTTGTAAAAAGATTTTGTTTGATTTCTATATGGTCCTGTATTCTATTTTAGACTAGCTACAGAATCAGATGATTCTGTAGCTAAGTCTGTAGGATCAATTTTTTTTTATTTTGTTACTGAAATATATCTCTAATTTGATAATTGTGTTCTATTGCAGGTAAATTCGAAATTGCAGTTGAGTTTATGAGCAATTAGGGGATATTTCAAAGATTTCTCTTGCATTTGATTTCCTAGTTTAGTTGATTTTGGGATATTTCCCAGATTATGTAAAACATTTTGATATTATCCATAGGGAGGTTTTACCCTGTGGAGAGACTTATATATACTTATGATTTTTGTAATAATGTTCATCCTCATTTGTGGGAGAACAAGGATATGGAGTTATAATACAGACTGAAGCAGAATTTGGTGTTTTGACACAACTTTAGCTTCTCATTATATCATCATTTTGTTTCAAGTTGTGTATATCAATTTGTATATGGTTTATGACTACTTTAGCTATCTTGATCATGTGCAAATGATATAATTTTAATTAATGTAATGCATATCTAAATTCTTCCAAGTGTATAAAAGATATAACAATTGTTTAATTCAGTTTGTGAATGACAGGTTTATCTTCTTCATGAATTGAATTGTTAAATATAAGTTTTTGCATAACAGGTTTCCCTTATTGTAGAGATTTATAATCATATAGTTGTTATGATCTTTTATGTCTTGTTTGTCCTGTAAATAACTGGAAGAGCAGCGCAGCCGATCGTTTATGAAAAGCTCTTGGATCAACCGGTGTGAGTTTCCTTCCTCTGACCAGCTTCGAAAACATCAAATGCAGGACAAATTAGGAGTGCTTTCAGGTCAGTTAGTCGCTTGTTTGTTCACTGTTTTTATTAGTAGTTTATTTCAGATATTAGTTTAGTTAGAGTTAATATATTAGATCATTTAATTTCAGTAGTTTTATTTCTTTTTCATAAAATATAAAAAATATAAAAAATATAAAAGATCCCTGGTTGTCTTAGGACAAAAAGCATTTGATTTTTACAGGTTTTATATAAATCTGCCAAGTGTGTATATTGTATATTTGTGAATAAGCTATATTAATAATTGATAGCTAGACAGTTAGTTAGTAGAGTCAGTGTAATAGTAATGAGTAAAATAGTTAGTGTAATTTGTATTTAGTTTTAGTTTATATAGTAGTTTGTTTTAATTAGATTAGTGTTTTAGTTTGTTTTATTTAGCTTAGGTATTTTAGTTTCTTTTAGTTATTTTTAGTTATTTTTAGTTAGTTTTATTTGTTTTAGATAGATTAGTTAGTTTAGGTTAGTTTTCTCTTTGGTTTTCTTAGGAAACCTTAGAGCGGCCAACGAAGCCTTAGTTAGTTTTATTTGTTTTAGATAGATTAGTTAGTTTAGGTTAGTTTTCTCTTTGATTTTATTAGGAGACCTTAGAGTGGCCAACGGAGCCGTTAAACCCGTCAGGGTGGTTCATTCCAAATGTCTTGGGTTATTTAGACAACCCCGGACCGGTTCCACTCTCTCAATTGACGGACGAATAATTTCGCCTGTCAACAAATGGCGCTAGAAGGAGCACCATAACTTAATTAATGGCACGAGGTGGTCGCAAGACTCCTCCCCCACCTAATAGCACACCTATAGTGACTATAAGTCGTTCACAAGATAATAAACCCCCTCAAACAACAACTACTTCAACCAAAGATCCGCAGATCACAGTTGAGCCAGCAACCCCTAATCCTACAGGTGGTGATCTCCAAGAGATCGTTCGTCAATATCTTATCAAAACACATAGTTCCTTAGCCACTCTTAGGCAACCAAACCGCCCGTGGGGTCAACCTTTAGACTTCTCTGATATCAGAGAACAGTTAGGTAACATAGACCTCGCTGTGAATTCTCCAGATCCAAACTTAAATCCTACTGTAGGAGGATCTGGGATACCTCCTTCACCACCTCCTTCATCTCCTTCCTCTTCTGGAGGAGATTCCTCTTATGACAAAGGCAATCCACCTTCTCAGCCTTCCACACCCAATTCCCTTATGGAAAATCAGAACAACCCTGCTAGACCCTGGTTGGACCAGGATGCTGTAGTTGTACCTGGAGCCCAACACCCTTTACCTAAGCATACAGACAAATGGCTTCCTATGTTTGATCCCGATTCAAAACAGATAGCCGAAGATCATATCAAAAAATTTATGTTAGCCATCAGACTCCGTAATGTTTAACATGAAGACGTTGTCTATAGGTTGTTCCCTTACACCTTTGAGGGTAATGCGTCCACTTGGTACTTTGCCCAATAGCCCCATACCATAGTGTCTTGGGAAAAGTTTGAGTCATGTTTTATGGAAAAATTCGGAGATGGAAAACCTCCAGAAGTCTTAGTCATGGATCTTTCAAGCTTGAAAATGAACTCAAAAGAAAAAAGTTAAAGATTTTAATCAAAGATTCCTAACGCTTAAAAATCGAATCCCTAGAGATTCTATGCCTGCTGAGAGTCTTGTAATAGCTTACTATACTAAAGCTCTACATCAAAGTATAGCTATTTGGGTTAAAAGATCTAAAAATGCCACGTTGTTAGAAGCCTTCGAAGAGGCTACTCAGATTGAAAAAGATATACTTAGTCTTAAGGATTCTTCTAGCAACGGAACTGAGACTGTTTCTTCTTCCAAAAAGAAGATTGAAATTCTCCCAAGACCTACACAAAACAAAACACAACCCGAAAAATCTGATTTGGAAAATTTAACCAAAGTTGTACAAAACTTATCTAATCAAGTTATAGATTTAAAAAGGTCGACTGAAGAATCCTCTTCAAGTAAAGGACCCTACAAACCTCCTTTCCGAAATCCTTTTTCCGCCAACCGGCCTAATCCAAACCCTGAAGGCTTAAACCTAGAAAGTTTGCAATGTGCTCTCCAGACAATTCTAGGAGCCCAAGATGACTTGATGCCTCCTGAAATCGATCAAGAGGAAGTCGAGCAGGAAACAACTCAAGAAGAAGAGTCTTCTCCAAATATATTTGGACACTTCTCGGATAGTATCTTTCAAGCCAACTTTGAGACTGTTCACCCTTACAACACTAGGAGTAAGACAACAAATAAACCTCCTGCCGAGAACACTACAACGTTACCTCCAAAGCCATCTAAATTAGTAGAAACTAAACAAAGTAATGTTGGCCCTAAATTAGATTATGATGTTGTTGAAGATCTTAAAAAATTGCGGGCTAACATTTCTATTTATGGTTGTTGAAATTTCCATTTTATTTACAGAAGATGTTGCAAAATATTTAGACAATGGCAGAATGGTAATTCAAATGGTAATAAGGTTGTACAATGACTGCTGAAGACTTCCACAAAAAATAATCTGATCCTCAAGATAAAGGAAACCTTCCTGTACCTCCACGTAAATAATGAATAATGTAAATAAATGCAAATAATGTAGATAAAGTAGCGTGAAACCAGTAGAAACCACAAGAAGCTACAACTCTAAAATTGCTACAAGAATGGCCCTCCTTTTCTTTTAACTTTGAAATCTTCAACTGATAATGCATAATTGTATGGTTGACTTCGGTGCATCATCAAACATGATGATGCCTTGAGTCGGGTTCCAAAGATGCCATTAGAACCATCTTCTTTGAAAATCATACAACAGCTCGAGCAGAATGTGTTAAAGTTATATAAATACGGTGAAAAATGTATTGATTAGATATCGTCCCAGCAGGTTCATCGGTTATTGATATAATTGTGGTGGATATTCCAAAGTGTATGTGGTCTATTATTTTTGAGAGGGGTGAGGGCGACTATGGATTTACTTTACCTTGAATGAGGGTCTCATATGGCTTCCAAAAAATGGTAATTCCAACAAGATGAGGGTGAATCATGAGCGTTATCTCAAGTTCAGGGTAACAGACTTGACTGTTAATGAACCATATACACCTCACGTGATTCTGAGGGGTCAAGGGATGGACACCTTCTTCGTTAATTTCATGGCTGAGGTTTCACTTATCAACAATCCACAACAACAATGCGAGATCATAGCATGTCACTTATTAGCGGCTTCTATCAATAGTCTGTGAGCTCGATTAAAATCAAAATTTGGTCTCTATATTTTGGCGGTTCAAGTCTAAAGAAGGAGAGATACTTGTTTGCATCATTATCGTCGGCGAGGGTAACAAAACATTATTGGCTTGTAGGTTAGAATTTGAATGTACTAACAATATTACTTGAGAATATGAGGCTTTATTGCAAGGTCACAGAAGAAAAGCCTTGGACATGCATTCAAAATGGACATGTTCGACAATCTAAGATAGTGAAATTAGGAGGTGAAGATTCTACATTACACTGCATCTCAAATGTTATCAGTCGAGGTATGGAGTTTAATGAACAAATTTTTAATATAAATTCCATCCCTAGATTAAATAATCTTTGAGGAAAGCCGGAATCTACTAGCCAATATTTGCCTCTAAACTTCTTCTTGTAGATGGTTTATCCCCAAGTGAATTCTCCGTGGAACTATTGTTTCAACCATCACATTTCGACAATATCACAAAATTGGAAGTATTTGATGATGATCAACAAATCATTAACTTCCTTCACATGGAAGAAACCTTTCAAAGTGATAGATGAACAAATGCACGGCGACAATTTGCACTTCTGATATTACCTAATCCAAAATCTCCTAAAGGCTCTATGGGACATGGTAAATTCCATACCCAAATCTGTTAGACTAGAAAAGTTTTTATGATTTTGAAGATAAATTTAAAAGGCGGTCAATTGCAAAACCAACAGTTACTCATTGTCTTAAGAAAAAGTCAATTTAGGGACTAGTGAAAATCTCAGTGTATCAACTTAGGCTTGGGATGTTCTAGACAAGAAAAATTTGCTGTTAAAATTATTTAAAGAATTCAAAGATGTGTCTTTGCATGGACTTCTGATGATCTTAAAATGTTTGATCCCAATATTATACAGCAAGTCATCCCAATGAAACCCCAAAACTTACCCTTCCAATGAAGCCGAGGAAAATCAGGTCTAAGCTTGAACCGACCGTTACAAAAGAATTGAATAAACTCTAAGTGCTAAAATAATTTTTCTATTAGACACACTCAATGGGTATCCAACCTGCGTCGGTCAGGAAGAAAGCGGAAATTGACTTTATTAATGCGATTACTGAGAAACCTTAACAAAGCGTCACGACAGTAATAATTATCCTATCCCTCCCATGGAACAGTTCTTCAAAAGTATCTAGTTCGAGGAGGGCTATCCTTACTAGATGGTTTCTGCGGATGGGAACCAAGTCTTGATGTCTCTGCTTGACCAACTCAAAACTACCTTCCGTACCCAGAGTGGTACTTATGTTTATCATAAAATGCCCTTTGGATTGATTAATGTTAGTGCCACCTTTTGGAAATGGACATTTATTTTGAGGCTTAATCAATCACTCCGTTAGTAGTCTACTTAGATGATGTATTAATATTTAGTAAAATATTATTAAAAAAAAAAAAAACGATCATCTAGCTCACTTACGAGCCAGTTACTTGCTATGATGTCGTCATCTGACATCTCCTTGAACAAGAAGTCCATCTTCTGATGAAACGGGGTAAATTACTAGGATTCATTGTGTCTAGTGATGGAATGATTATTGACCCGGGAGGACCCAATTCATGCTAAACTTCCCCACCCACCTCAAAAAATCCATGTAGTCTTTCTAAGCCCGATTAATTTGGTAGGAAGATTTGTCCCCAGTTTCTCAGAAATGGGTGGGCCTCTCGAACTGATTAAGAAAGACACCCAATATCAGCGGGGACCTACATAAAACCAAGGTTTCAATGCTATAAAGAAGGCCATAATGAATTTTCGTCTCTCATGAGCCACGATTTCTCTCAAGACTTTGCACTCTATACTTTTACTTTCGATCATTCACATCTTGCATGATCCTAACTCAGAATAATTTTGAGAACAATGAAGTACCCATCTGCTTTATGAGCTCTGCTTTCAAAGGTAATGAACTTAACTACCCAACAGTCAATCAGAAAGCCTATGCTGTCTTCAAGGAAGTTAAGCATTTCCAGTCTTATCTTTTTGAAGTCAAGGGCCGAAAGGTCATTGTCCTTACCTAAAGTAATGAACTTGTTAGTGTAAAAGGTTAGGAGAGAAAAGAGCCAAGCTAGGGTCACCTCCTTGCAAGAGTATGACAGAGAAATCACCCACGACGCCAGATGTTGAGAGGCCAAAGGGTTGTGTAAGTTGTTGGTAGTTGATTCATAAATTGAACAGGTAAGTTGGTAGTTGATTCAGAAATTGAACAACAAGAAGATAGTGATACGTCAAACCTAGAACAATGCGATCAAAGTTTGATTTGTTGCGCACAAAACCTCGTAAGTCCTTGGTACGACGATATTAGACACTATCTTCAACATGGATCAACACCCCGTCACCTTGACCCAGCCAAAAGAAGAGCATTGAGACTAAAGTCTGCCTCCTTTCATCTAGTTAACGGTATACTGTTTCGTCAGAATTTTGATGGTGTACTGATGCATTGTCTTGAAAAGGACGAAGCAGACAAAGTCTTGCTTGAGTTGCATGTAGGAGAAGCTGGTGGTCACTTCGGTGGTGACACCACTGCTCATAAGGTTTTAAGAGCTGGTTACTACTGGCCCACACTTTTTAGGGATGTCCATGCCTTGTGCCGAAAATGTATCATTTGTCAGAAAGCATCAGGGCGATTGCAAAAACCAGCCTTCCCCTTGCAACCCGTTTCAGTCGATTCTCCTTTCTAGCAATGGGGCCTTGATATCATTGGTCCTATTAACCCTCCATCCTTAGAACAACACAAATATATTGTGACAGCCACTGATTAATTTACTCGATGGTCTGAAGCCGCCGTGCTAATAACTGTTAACACAAGTCAGGTGATCTCTTTTCTAAACTCGAATATCATCACCCGTTTTGGTATCCCTGATTGTCTAGTCTTTGATAACACTTCATACTTTTCTTCTCTAGAGATGAGTGAGTTCGCCTTAGAGAAGGGAATAAAGCTGAAGTATTCTGCTAGTTATTACCCCCAGGGAAATGGCTTAGCAGAATCAACAAACAAGAACTTGATCAAGATTATCAAGAGAACCGTGTCTGAAAATCACAAGAACTAGCACAATGCACTGCTTAATGCGTTGTGGGCTAATAGGGTAACACCCAAAGCCGCTATAGGTAATTCCCCCTTTTTTCTCGTTTATGGCAGAGAAGCCATTCTGCCACCTCACATTCTTCTTCCTTCGCTTCAATTGTCACAAAAAGTTCAAGAAGAAGATTGTCCCCCTTTAAAAAGCCGTATTAATGCTTTGATGAAGTTAGAAGAAGTAAGAAACCAAGCTAAGCATAAGTTATACCAACATCAACAACTGATTAAAAGCTGGTTCGATTCTAGTTCTCCTTCTGATAGGAATTTTGAAGTAGGCGATCTCGTCTTAAAGTGGGACAAACCACACAAAGGAAAGGGTGAACACACCAAGTTCCAAAATTTGTGGCTTGGGCCATTTTTGATTGTTGAAAAGTTGGGTCTTAGTTCCTTTCGTTTACAGAATCTTGAAGGGCAGCTTGACACCTATCCAGTGAATGGCCAAGCCCTGAAAAGATACTTTTCTTGATTACTACCCTTGTATATTATGTAAATATTTCCTTTTGTCTTTATTTTTGCCTTTATTTTCGTTTTTTTTTAATGATCAGTTTTGTGTGTTTTTGAAACATATGCATACCTGTGCACTGAGCCATTCAGACAAAGACCATAGGAAAATATCTTCCCTAAAATAACTTCTGAAAGGTTGTACGAACATCAGTGATATATTTCTAAAAAAAAAAATGATATTGAAAAATTTTGTTGTTTGAAAGAAGTTTACTAATTTCAATCTCCGAGCAAAGTTTGTCATGATCATGTATTATCTTTTTACGCTGTCCCTTTTCTGTAAAGGAATGACTCAAAAAGGATGTCTTCCTGTCATAGTAAGTTGTTTTAGAAATAAAACATTTCTGGAGCTGGATAAAGGACA
>SNQJ01S0039630.1:41377-52559 GCA_010110895.2 Picea sitchensis | reverse complement strand
GTGATGCATTTCCAACGAGCTATCATGCGCCCCAAACGGAGATCGTATGCCAAAGTTACACCCCCGGGAAGTTGATACACCAAACTACCCAAAACAGGGTCCACAAAACTGTTGGCTTTTCATCTTTCAGGGTTAGAGTTTTGGATTTTTTTTATGATAAAAAGGACTTTGGATCCTCATTGTAAAATCATATTCTTGCGAATGCAAGTAGCGGACACATCTCTTCTCAGAGATAAGTTGCCACTATTCTAGTGAGTCTTTCACTCTATATTTTTACAGTCTTTGTACATTTTCACTCATTAATAGAAAATTGTGTATTACTGTATCTTTGTGTTTATGGTTACATCTATGACACATTTCTGTTATAATATTGGATATTTAAGATATCTCTGTACATTGCTTTATTTTATCTCCGCTCTCATTTCGTGCCGAAAATAATTTGGATCAGTGGTATCAGAGCAAGTTGCTCTTGATCGTTTTTCGGTGCATGTCCCCGACGAGGTCAGAGTATAGCAAGTTGGGTCTTGAGCTTGTCTCTCTTGAAGAAAATCCTTCTCGTACATCCAAGAAACCCTCCATCGTGGAAGAAAAGAAAAACGACAGAGCAGACTATTCTATTAATCTGTTGTTTGAGCAAGTTATCACGTGAGAAAGAGACGAAATGATGGAGAATTATGCCCACATCCTTCAACGCATGTCGATAAAAATAGGCACGTATTCATCAAGAATCCACTTTGGAAGTAACTCACCTTTCAAGGTACAAGTTAATTTTGATGTTCCCATGTTTGAAAGACAGATAGATGCGAATGCCTTAGAAAAATGGTTAAATTTTCTAGAAGGTTATTTCTCAGTTCATAATTTCTCTGAGAGGGAAAATATCACCTTTGCACTCCTTAAGGCTCTCCCCCATGTCAAACATTAGTGGGAAACTTATTGGGAGCAAAGTTCCACAGAGGATTCTCGAATATATGGGGCCGAGCCCACTTGGGATTTTTTTGTGGATGTAGTAAAGGAACAATATTACCATGTTGGAAACTATGAGTACCAGTACATGAGATGGACCACATTGCAGCAAGAAAGGGGCCAAGCAGTTCCATATTTCACCAATACCTTCCATACCTTGCACACCAAGATGGGTATCAAAGACTCTGAACTACATTTGGTTCTGAAATACCGTGGGGCTCCACATAGATACATCCAAAGTGAAATGGATTTTCTAGACATCTCATCACTCAGTTTTGCTTATTAATATGTTGTTAAAATCGAGCAGAAGTTTAAGCACCAGAACAAATGGGAGTTTGGGTCTGCAAATCCGCAACAACCAAAGTATGATAAAGACGGCCCTAACAAACAACATCCTGAAAACTAGTCCAAGCCACAAGAAAAGAAGGGTCACGAAAAGACGAAGAAGGACACTAGAAAATGGTGTGATTTCCACAAAATCTCATGGCACAACACCGATGAATGTCGCTCAAAACATTCATTGGTGGTCGAGATAAAAGATAAGGATCTGAACCATAATTCGGAATTTGATTCTGAAAATACTGATAGAAGACAGATCATCGACGTAGACCCCACTACTATTATTGCAACCTCAACAATTCAACCAAATGAACCAACAGATTCTGAAGAGGGGGGGTGCCTTTTTCATTCACAGATGTGGGTGAAGGGGACCCCACTGCAATTTATTTTTGATAGCGGAAGCCAAAATAACCTCATCTCAGCAGAGGTTGTCAAACAGTTGGGATTGTTCACAACACCACACCCAAAGCCATACAACATCGGGTGGCTTCGCTAGGGACGAGATCTTCGTTTCAGCCAGCAGTGTCGATTGTCATACGGCGTCCAGCCCTTCAAGGATGAGGTACCATGTGATGTTTCCCCCCTGGATGTATGTGATGTTCTCTTGGGCTAGCCATCTATGTGGAAGTGCCATGTTATTTATGAGTCTAGACCTCGTAGTGTCATTGTTACTCTGGGGGGTCATCTCTACAGGATACTAGAGGTAATTCTGACTATTGTCCCACCTAAACAGTTCCACAAGGTAGTAGCTCATACTACAAAATTCATCTTCTTCACAGTCTGTTGAAAGCGTGAACAGAAGAACACCACTACACCCTCAGTCCAAGCACCTTCTATCCAACAGAAGAAGGTCGACAAGATTGAAACAAAGTGTAAAGATTCCTTCTGCACACAGGCATCTCATGTAGCCAGACTGGTTAAAAAGGTCCAACCCTTCCAGCCACAGGTTCGTGACAACCTTCAACAAGCCAAGCAACACAACTTCTCCAACAAGGCAAGCAACTCATTAAGAAGAAGATTCAACAAACGCTTTTCCCTCTCCCTCGAGCACTCAACGTAATGGAGACCATTTCTTCCTAAGGAGGGAGGATTGATCCAGGTGGATATCGATGGCCACCCATCTTTTCCAACTGGCTCAAAACAGTTTTCTGGAAATTTTGGTAATTTACTATTTTTAACAATTTTTAACTTCTAATGCCATTTTGAGGGCTTGAATGAAGGTTTTTCAAGATCGAGATTCTCAATGATAGTCAAAGGCTTTGATTGAGCCCCCAAAATGAATATCCTCGATGATACCTTTCCAACAAACTATCATTCTCCCCAAACGAAGATCGTATGCAGAAGTTACTCCCCCGGGAAGTTGATACACCAAACTACCCAAAACAGGGTCCACAAAACTGTTGGCTTTTCATCTTCCGGGGTTAGGGTTTTGGATTTTCTTTATGATAAAAAGGCCTTTGGAGCCTTATTGTAAAATCATCTTCTTATGAATGCGAGTAGCAGACACATCTCTTCTCAGAGATAAGCTGCCACCATTCTAGCGAGTCTTTCACTCTGTATTTTTACAGTCTTTGTACATTTTCGCTCATTAATAGAAAATTGTGTATTACATTGTCTTTGTGTTTATGGTTGCATCTCTGATACATTTCTGTTATATTATTGGATATCCAAGATATCTCTCTACATTGCTTTATTATATCTCCGCTCTCATTTCGTGCCGAAAATAATCCAGATCACTTATAAATCATGTTACAACAAGAGATAGGCTTGTAATCCTCAAAACTTTTTACATCTTATTTTTTTAGGGATAATAGTAATGAAAGTAGAGTTGATCTGACCCAAGACTTTACCTGAAGCTTGAGATTCCTTGATTACCTTAGACGATCGTCTTTGATAAGATCGTAGAAACCCTCAAAAAAATCGATGGTGATCCCATCCGGCCCTAGACTTTTGCCTTTGATCATTGAAAACATGGAGGCTTTGACCTCTTCCTCTGTTACCTCTTTAGAGAGTGATTCTTTCATCTCTTCGGTGACTGTTGCGGGGATTAGCAACACTATCTCCAGGATTACATAGATAGGGCATCCTAAAGGTTCATGAAAAAGTTGTTGGAAGTACCTAACCCCTACCTCATCCTTTTAAGAGAAGGATGAAAGCAATTCCCCTTCCTGACCTCTTATATCCCATATGGTATTGGTATTTTTTCGATTCTTGGTGAAGTTGTGAAAAAAAATTGTATTATTATCGCCTTCTTTGATCCATAGAGCCCTGCTCTTCAATCTCCAAACCTCTTCGTCTTGAGCCAGTATCTTGGATTTGCAGGTTTCCAAACAATTCAACCTTTGAATCTCATCCGAAGAGAGAACCTTGGGGTCTCTTAGTAAATTGTTCAATTGCTCTTCTACTTCGAGGATTTGAGCTTGTTGTTGCTTACATAACTGGACACCCCGAGCTTTGGACACCCGTTTAACCTCCAGGCAATTTTCCGCAAACTAAATCATGAAGGAATATTTGTTGTCGTCGATTAAGGGTCTCCACATGTTGATAACAAGGGTTCTAAACTATTATTCCTTTAACCATCTACGCTTCAATTTGAAATAGGAAGTAGGTTTGCGATCTTCCAAAGAGATAGTTAACAAAATTGGGAGATGGTTCGATATATCGTCCCGCACAACTGAAGATTTAAACATTAAGGGGTCTTTTTTGAGGGATTCTTAAACTAAGAAGCGGTCCAACCTCTTTGCCACTCCTTCCTCCCCACCTTGATTATTCCTCCAAGTGGGGATTAGTTTGATAGGCTCGACATCCACCAGTTGATGTGAATCGAACAGGTTTCGAAAAAAACTACTAAGATCGTCCTGGCGGACATGTGATCCTCGGACTTCTCGAGAAGAGAGGGTTAGGTTCAAATCCCCCCCTAAGATAACTGGCAGGGAGCTCAAGATCTCTTGATTAAGAAGGTCCTCCCAATATTGTTTTCTCCCATAACAAGGTGCATAGACATTAACCACTCAAAACCTCGTTCTCATAACCTTAATATCCAAATCAACTCCAATAGCCGAAGTCCAAATAGAAGAATTTTTCGCTTGCAAGGAAGGGCTCCAGGTCATTAAAATACCCCCAGATTGACCCGACGCATCAATCGAACAAAAGGACCAACCGGGAAGCCAAGGCTCCAGCATTGCTTTGGCCCGCTCCCCTGAGACCATAATTTCTTGAAGCATAAGAACATTAGGGCCTATAATGTGACAGATCCTTTTTAGGGTCGGGATTTTGGGGGTGGACCCTATCCCCCTAATGTTTAAAGAGAGGCACTTCATCTCGAGGATTTAGGACGAGCTGAAGCTCTAAGGGCTCGGGAGACAGAAAGTTTTTTTTTTTATTGGATATCATTGGAAGTCTGAATTTGGGATTTTTTAAGACGCAAGGGATGACCTTTCTGGGAAATCCTGAGCGAATCTTGACTTAAACCCACGGTCATAGGGAGAAACTCTGAGGAGATCTTCCTTGACCACAAAAAATGACTATGTTGTGAAGAAGAGGTTCCAGACTTCGATTTCAACAAATTTCGGCCAACATTGAGGGGAAAATCCTTATTGACACCATTAATAGAGGAAAAGGAGAGTGAAGAGGGAGACACTAGATGGACTAATTCAGCCTCAGAAGGATAGGCGGAAGGGATAATCAGGCTAAGAAAGTTGACACCCTCCTGGGGAAAAACCACAGTGTAACAATCAAGATCATTATTCTTAGGAGGAACAGGGAGGGGGGGACCATCCAGGGAGAATCCACGTTAAAAGTTGTCACGTCCTAACGTGCCTTAACCACTTCCGGGCCACTCCCTTCCATTTCCATAGTCGGAACCATACTAACCTCCTTGAGACACATGGACTTCTGAGCTAGCTCCATTCCTGAGACCTCCTCATTTTGAGGGCTGACAGGGATCTCCACGGCGGATTTCTCTTTTTTTTCCCTCCAAATTCTGCATTCATGACCTTCATCTTGTCTGGGACAGTTAGACTTTAAATGCCCGATGTCATGGCACTTGTAACAGTGGAAAGGAATTCTCCAGTAATCTAGTTTTTGCTCCCAAAGTCTACCACCTTTTTTTATGGATAATTCTGCAAGAAGCCCATCCCCTGTATCCACTTCCACCTGTACCCAGGCCCATCTTTTGTCGACTTTGGAATCCCATCCTTTCTCAAGACCCATAAACTTTCCTATCTTATTTCCGATGGATTTCAACGTAGGTTCTTCCCAGAAATCAAGCGGGAGACCGGGAAGAATTGCCTAAAATTTTTGTCTGTGTTGAGCTTCATGTTCTCTACAGAACCATTCCAGACAGACCCCAAGACCAAACCTTCTCCAATACCAACTCGATGTCATGTTCTAATCTCATCTTAAAACAAAACCAACCCCTGTCCAACCGATGGAATTCGGGACTGTAACTTAGGACTGGTTCCCAGTATTCTTTTAACCACTACGTGGTCAAATCGATCATCGGGAATTTGCCACGACAACAGTCCTCAAATAATCAGGCACATGGTTGAGATCGATACCATCACCAACCACCATTTTCTCTGTATTTTCTCGACGTCAGATCCCTTTTAACCTTCGATGATTAGAGGATGAGGGGCCTCCAGAGACTTGACAGTTCCAGGCGAGTTTGCCTGCAGAGAGTCCTTTTGGGTATCATTGTCGAGGGTGGAGATGTTGTGTTGTACGTCTACTCTGATCTCAATAATGTTGTTGGAAGTGAGCTCTGATAGATGAACTGGACTTAACTCAAAGTCCACTTCATCTATTACCATGATGACGGGGATTAAAACGGGACACACGGACTTTTTAGAGGGGCTCCAGCGAATAAACAGGAGGGAGAACCCATTCGAACAAAAAAGGGGACGAGAAAGAAGAACGACTCCAGTCTTCAAAGAGCGCAAAAAAGATCACTTGAAAAAAAAAATGGTCAAAAGAAAAAGAGCACAGATGTGCAAACGGCAGGGACGTTCGAATCCCAAATATATATATATATATTAAGTTTATGGTCAAGCTAGATATTAAAAATGGCGTATGAGATTTCATTTTTGGAGATGTACATTACTTTTTTGGATTTGAATTTATGATCTTCTAGGAAAAAACACATGTTCTTAACCATTTCACCTTTAACAGATTATAAAATGTAATTAACTTTTCTTGATGCAACATATCTCTAACCAAAAATATGTTGTATTTTATAATCTCTTTCAAAAATACATTTAATAAAAAATGAACTAATAACCTTAACCCAAACATATATGTTAATGAAAGCGAAACCCACGACTTCCATTATATTAAATAAATGATGTAGACAAATAAAAACTAATATACTTCTTAATTTATATTTTGATTAATTTTTTTAAATCAAAACTGATACATAATTATTAATTTTATAATTGAAATTTATTTATAACTATATGTTTTTTTTTATGAATTTAATGTATCAAGATTTTTATTACAACTTTGTGAAATCACAAATCTCGACTATCATTAATTTGGAATTACTTTAAAAATTAATAAATATATCGTGACCTTCTTAATCACATCCTCCCACCATACACCATACAATTAGAGATTTCTTTTTATTGACACTAGACTTTTGAACATTGTATTTATACAAATAAATAATATCTATTAATTATTAAAATACCATTCAAGAGAAAATACTATCTTTAAATAACATAATTACCTAAATTCACTTCAACCTTCTCTTTTTCATACTTTAAAAACATCATAATTAATTTATATTATATTAGATAAATTAAATATAAAAAACTAATATAAACACATATATATTGTCACTTCTTGACGTTACTATTACCCAACCATAACTATGTTGATCATAAATCCAAGAAAAAGAAAAGCCAATTACGTAGAGTGCAAAACCCTATCATACCTAACTTTTAACACTTTCCATATAAATAATTAAAGATTGGAAACTTATGAACTGAAGCATGGGGCATTTAGTGTACAAGTTGTCATTTGAGCCCACCACATCTGTCATATATGAACAACAGATGCTCCCTTAGCCAATGGTTATTTGGTACTACCCACCCAAATGGTAAACTCCGCCGACAATGAGATTTCAAGAGATGCTCTCGGTCCACTTAAGAGAGCCAATGTATTTGCCTACTAAAGTGGCAAAAGCATGCATGATTTTCAACCTTGGAATTATGTTAAAAAAAAGTATGCGGAGACATAACGTGATAATTCAAGCAAAGGTCAAATAAGGGGATCCATTCATACTACATATTTTTGTGTAATTTACGAAACATTTATATAAAATCACAAATAATACAAAATACTAAACCTTTACATAAAATTACGAAATATTTTTTTTAGATTATTAGTCCGGCCAAGCACCGACTATGGTTTCAAAGTGTTAGACTTCATATTACTTTTCACATTACTTTTTTATATAGTGGGAAAACTTATCATAACTGGGTAAACATAACTGGTTCTTATTTGCAAATGCATGTAGACTTATCACCGTTATTCAAGGAAAACCACACCACCTAAAATAATCTATTGGTGGTTTACAAGGGGGACAACTTTCACTCCTACTAGATGCCTCTAGGTCTTAGGCTATCAATTGGTTTCCTTATCGTTTCCTTACATCCGAGGAAGACGAGCTCTTAGCCAAACAAAAACATATTTAAATTATATTCTTTGAAAAATAAAATTTATGACATCCTACCATTCAAGAAAACACTCCAAGAACCTTTTTTTTTTTTTCCAGTAAAAAATTTCTCAATATATATTACATATATGATGTTCTCAAAACATAGTACCAGAGTTCAAATACATAGCCATAATATATGTCTTCACCCTACATAGTATCACCCCCCATCGGGTAGTGTAAAATCAAAAAGTCCAAAATTACATTTCATACAACCTCTTTATGACAGTCCATATAAAGTCCCAAACTAAAAGCCAAGAGTCCATCAAGTGAAACAAATGAAATCAGATACAAAATAGGAAAAACTATCCACATCCCCTTAGGCCAAGCAGCTCAAATATAAAGGCAAAGTGCGAGTGGGGGGGCCTCCTGGCCATCCTGCCATTTGGAATAATGTATCCTTCCTTCTGGGACCAGTAGAGATTTCTTCGAGAGTGAGTCGGCAACCTCATTTGCTTCCCTATAGATGTGCTCAAACTTTAATTCTTTGAATAGGGGCAATAGAGACCTTATCTTTTGCTTCCAACCTATAAGAGATGTAACAAAAAGTTTGCAGTTGTTGTTTATCCAGTCAATCACGATCTTAGAATCCCCAAATACCTGAAGTTGAACAAGATCAAGTCTATATGCTAAAATTAAGGTGGCCCGGGCACCAAGGAGCTCGACCCTCGTATTCGATCCCATTCCACAGTTAAATGTCCACCTGTAGGAAGTGTTCTCCCCTATCTTAATAAAACCTCCAACACCACTCATAAAGCCATTATTTTGCGCTGCACCATCAAACCAACCAATATTTGGAAAAAATTATATCGGGTGGTTTCCTAATCCTTTTGGGAATAAATATTGAATGTGCACTTGTGCCTACCATCAGTCCACGGATCTGAGCTAAAGCTCCCTGTACAGATGGTGTAGTTGACTCAAAGATAAACTTATTTCTTATCAGCCAAATAGTTCAGCATGTCACAGCAGGTAAGTTGTAGATTGTCTTTTCCTTCTTCTGTCAGGTATCAAAACATTGTAACAATGTAATACCTCCCAAAACTATATTGAAATTATATTCAATTGCCAAATAATTCTAGATGTCGAGCTTGAAAGGGAAGTCGAAAAAGATATGTAGGATCAACTCCTCCTCCCTAAGGCACAAAGAACAAATACTCGGTCCTTCGCAGCCTCTTCTCCTCAGATTATCCCTGGTGAGAAATTTATTCTCCAATGCAAGACACAAAAATAATTTTATTTTTAGGGCGATCTCCCAAGTCCAAAAGGTCCTTCGCCAACCAGTGATTGGATTTGTCTAGTATTCCCGAGCTAGTGCATTGTATATATTTCTGACTGTCAAGATCCCAGAGTGGTCACCGCCTGACCAAATAAGCACATCATCAACGGGTTGTAACTGAATACCCGAGAGTATAAGTTCTTTGCAGAAAGCAATCCACTCGGTCACCAGTGTACCAGTGAGCTCCAAATCCTCACATGATCTCCATTGATTTGTAATAAAACCCAGGAGGACTACACATAAGCTTGGTATAAAAAATTGATATTGCGTGCCTTGAGTGCTCCCCGGAGCTCGTTCGATAGCAGAGAAGAAATGTTGATCTAGATTTTATGAGAAGAATGAAATGAATACAGATTATTATCAGGTGCTCAACACAAAATAATAGAGATACAGTAAAATTGGTTTTCTATTCAATAACAAAATAAGTTGAAAATTGTAAAATGCAACGGAAACAAGCTTGTTGGAATGGTGGTGGCTTATCTCTAAGAAGAGATGTGACGATTGCGCTCATTCGCAAGAAGATGATTACAATGAGGCTCTAAAGGCATTTTTACAATAAGAAGGAATGTCAAAAACCCTATACATCCAAAAACCTAACCCTAGGAGATGAAGCGTCAAAAGTCATGTGGGCCCGTTTGGGTAAGTTAGTACATCAACTTCCCGAGGTCGTAACTTTTGCATACGATCTTCGTTTTAGGTGTATGATAGCCCATTGGAAAGGTATTGTCGAGGATATTCATTTTTGGCGCAATGTTGAAGGACATTTTATATTGCAAGCCTGTTTTCCCAAAAAAAAACATCGTTTAGGGCCTCAAAACAACTCCGGAAGTGAAAACTGCTAAAAATAGTAAATTACCAAAATTGCCAGAAAACTGTTTTGAGCCAATTGGAAAAGGTGGGTGGCCACCGATATCCATTTGTATCAATCCTCCCTCCTTGGGAAACAATGGTCTGTATTGCGTTGAGGTCCCCCATCAGATGAGGAAATTTTTGTTGAATTTGTCCCCGAGTGAGCCACTTGCCTTGGTGCGGGAGCTGCCCTGCTTTGACGACTCGATAAAGTTGGATCCTTTTTTTTTGAGTGCCCTTGATCTGTGTGTCCACAATATGATCATTGGATTCCTATTGTATGCAATCAAGGTTAGGCTCTGTTGGTGTCAGTTGTTCTTCTACTTCTAAGGTGTCCAATAATGGTGGGAAATAAGGGCGAAGGAGATCCACGTTGAACACTAGGTGCAGGCCAAGGAAAGGAGGAATGTTGAGCTCAAAATCATTATCCCCCATGGCCTTGGTGATAGTGTATGACCCATAATGCAGTGGACGAAGCTTCTGATGGGGTCCTATAAGGCGTTCTTTCTACAAGTGCAACCAAACTTTGTTGCCCACCTGAAACTTATGTGGCACCCGATGTTGATCATGGCATTGTTTGTACTTGTCATTGGACTTCTGTAGGATATCCTGAACCTGTTGGCGGATGTGTTGGATCCACTCAATGAACCAGTTGGCTTTGTCAACTTCAGTTGGAGCAGGAGATGAGTCGGTCGAGGTGACCGCAAGGGGAAGTGCAACATCTATGGGACCCAATGGTTGGAATCCCAACCCCACCTGAAAGGGGCTATGCTTGATTGAGCTATGTGGGGCTCGATTGTAACTATGTTGGACATAGGGAAGGGTCTCATCCCATGTGAGAGGGTGCTTTGAATTATACATGCAAAGGATATGCACAATCATTCAATTTACAACCTTGGTTTGGCCATCTGTCTAGGGGTTGAAGGTTGTGGATTTGGTGAGCTTGGTGTCCAACAGTGACCAGAGGCTCGACCAGAATGTGTTGAGAAATTGACTATCTCGATCTGAGACAATTGTTTGTGGGATTCCAAAATGTACCC
>SNQJ01S0039630.1:0-39817 GCA_010110895.2 Picea sitchensis | reverse complement strand
TTGGGATGAATGTGCCCCTTGTGGAGCAGTTCTTGGATCTGTCGCTTGATCTCCTCATTCTCTAACAGAGAGAAACGATAGACTGGCCCATTGGGCAACGGTGCGTCAGGGGTCAGATCAATGGGGTGATTGACCTGGCAATGCAGAGGTACCCCTATAGGTGAGGAGAAGATATCCGAGTATTCTTCCATGACTTTATCTACTTGCTTCTATTGTGTGGAGAGGTCAGCCTTAGAGACCCTGGATGTGGCTGTGATATTTCGCTTAATCTGAGAGCGAATCACGAAGAATACAAACTTCCCCGTCTGAGAGATGACCTTCCTGTATTTCTTAGCAGAGATCAAGGAAATAGCACTAGGTGGGACTGCCTCGGGTATCCTATACAATTTCCTGTTCAAAGTAATAATAACACTACAAGGCCTAGACTCATATACAACATGACGTTTCCATAGATAAGGTTGGCCCAAAAGAACATCACAAACTTCGAGAGGAGAAACATCACACAATACCTCATCTTTGAAGGGATTGATGTCGTACGATAGTCGACACTGTTGGCTGACGCGAAGATCGCTTCCTTGGTGGAGCCATACAATGGTGTAGGGTTGTGGGTGCGGCATTGTCGGCAGGGCCAGCTGCTTGACGACCTCTGCTGAGATGATGTTCTTCTGGATACCGCTATCAATGATGAAGTATAGCAGGGTGCCTTTTACCCACATCTGTGAATGGAAGAGGCACTCTCCCTCTTTTGGCTCGTCTGGTTCACAAAGCTGGAGCTTGGTGGTAGCAACGGTGGCACTGGGTTCTGTGTCAATGATCCGTCTTCCCCATTCTGGTTCTGGTTCAGAGTCAGAATCCGCATCTGATTCAGAGGCTTTCACTTTGGCCACCAGCGACTGCTTTGAGCGACAATTAGCAGTGTTATGCCAAGGGCTCTTATGGAAGTCGCACCACTTCCTGATATCTTTCTTTGTCTTTATGGTGTCCTTATTTGCTTGGACTGGTTATCCTGATACTGTCCATCTTTGCTCTGTCCTTTGTTCTATGGGTTGGGGCTACCCTTTCCTAGATTTTTTTGTGAGGGGTTCCCATGCCCAAATTGTCGCGTCTTTTGTTTGAGCTTCTCCTCGATTTTGACGACATATCGGTAGGTCGCGCCCAAGGATGAGATGTCCAAAAATTCCATTTCGGTCTAGATGTATCTATGTAGAGCACCGCTATACTTGAGCACCAGATGTCGCTCTAAATCTTTGATACCCAGCTTGGTGCACAAGGTATGGAAGATATTTGTGAAATCTGGCACTGCTTGGTCTCTTTCTTGCCGCAGTGTAATCCATTTGGTATACAGGTCATCATAACTTCCGACAGGGTAGTATTATTCCTTAATAGCACCCCTGAAGGATTCACAGGTGGTCATGACTGGAAATAATGAGGGTTCCTCTATTTCCTTTTGCTCATAGAAAGTTTCCCACCAATCTTTGACATGGGGAACGACTTTGAGGACCGCAAAAGTAATCTTTTCTCTATTCGAAAAGTTATGGACAGAAAAATACCCTTCTAGTAGATTCAACCACTTGTCTATGGCATCTGCATCTATATGAACTTCAAATATAGGAATATCGAAGTTTATGTGTACCTTGAAGGGGGCGGCGCCTCCATTCGAAGAAGATGTGTCGCCTGTTGGTAGCCACCGAAGGATTTGCGTGAAACTATCCATCATCTCATTCCTTTGTTGTGTGAGGGCTTACTCAATCAATAGTTTGAAAGGATATTCTATCCCATCATCTTTCTTTTCTCCTACCATGAGAGGTCGCTTGGGCGTGCGAGAGATTTTTTCCTCAAAAGAAACAAGCTCGAGACCCAACTCTTTGTACTCCGACCTTGTTGGGGACATGCATTAAGACGACAAGGAGCAAACTGCTCTGATACCACTGATCTGGATTTTATGAGCAAAACAAAATGAATACAGATTATTAACAGGTGCTTAACACAAAATAACAGAGATACAGTAAAACTGGTTTTCTATTCAATAACGAAATAAGTTGAAAACTGTAAAATGTAGCGGAAACAAGATTGTTGGAATGGTGGTGGCTTATCTCTGAGAAGAGATGTGACGGTTGTGCTCATTCACAAGAAGATGATTACAATGAGGCTCTAAAGGCATTTTTACAATAAGAAGGAATGTCAAAAACCCTAGACATCCAAAAACCTAACCCTAGGAGATGAAGCGCCAAAAGTCATGTGGGCCCCGTTTGGGTAAGTTAGTACATCAACTTCCCAGAGTCGTAACTTTTGCATACGATCTCTATTTTAGCCATACGATAGCCCGTTGGAAAGGTGTCATTGAGGAGATTCATTTTTTGCACAAAATCAAAGGAATTTGTCATATTGCAAACCTGTTTTCCAAAAAAACATCGTTTAGGGCCTCAAAATGGCTCCAAAAGTGAAAACGACTAAAAATAGTAAATTACCAAAATTGCCAGAAAACTGTTTTGAGCCAATTGGAAAAAGTGGGTGGCACCGATATCCATATGGATCAACTGTCCATTCCCAAAATTTTATCCAACCCGATTAATATTGAGTGTCCATTCCATGGCTTCCAGTTGATCCATCGGGTAATAATAGGAAGTAATTTCATTAAATTTTTCCAGATTTGTGAGTCCCCCGGTTGGATGGGCGATACATATCTAAGACAAGTTTCCACTGAATAATATGGGAGGTATTTATCTTTTATCACATTATGCCAGATTCTGTCTTTAAATAGTGCACGCCAGATAATATAGGATCATTCCAAATTTCCTTTACCATGGACTCAAATTCATCCTCAATTAACCAGGTTGGATTGAGTTTGAATGGAAAAGCTAAAGGAAAGGGTTGGATATCGAATTGCACCACCACCAGTGCATGGTCGGATACAAAAGGAAGATCCACCCAAGCTCGGTACCTACCCATCTCTCTAAGAAGACCTTCTGAAATAAGTCTGCAATCCAGCCTCTTTGATATCATATCCATACCACCCCTACCATTTCTCCAGGTCGGTGTCGGGGCAACCGGAGTCATATCAATCAAATGACGAGCCAACATTAGATCTTTGAAATAATCTGCCAATTTATCCAAATGTGTTGACGCTCCCCAAACTTCATCCACGCCAATAGTAAAGTTAAGATCACCTATAAGAATCGGGTTTTTAGTATCAAGAAGACCCCCTAAAGCCAGTCGGTCCCAAAAGCTCTTCCTCTCTACATAGGGCCCATATACATTTAAGATACAATAATCATGTTTATTTAACAGAAAGGACCCTTTAAGCATAATGCCTGCATCACAACGGTAAGAAGCCAGGGAGAATTTTTTCGGATTCCATGCAGCCAAAAGCCCACCCGAGTTTCCAACATAATCGACTGCACAAATATACCAAGTAGGAACGAAAGTAACCATAAAACGACGAGCCTTCTCCTCATCAACCAGAGTTTCTTGAAGCAGAATCACATCAGTATTAACCTTCCGAAAAACTCTACGCATGGAGGCTAATTTTAGGTTCCCCCCCACCCCATGTATGTTAAGTGTTAAGAGGATCATAAATTGGCATGGGCAAGGGCTTTCATGCCTCTAAGCGGCCCAGAATCTGCAACAGTTAAAGAAACATCGACAGGAGGGTTTGTTGAGAGATTTTCCCACTTCCAGGCACTTCTCGTCTTGATTGGAGAAGTCTCCAAACCCAGTCCTCTAGACCAGGAATAACTTGTAGAAGTCCCCCCACCACAGAGTTCTGAATGATTTATCCCATCTGAAGAACTCGATATAGTCAGTATACAATTACCAACATGTATCGGGAGTGGCAAAGAAGTATCTACCTCTCGAATGAGAGGAATAAGAGCTTCTAGTGTCTCCCCTAGTGTGAAATCACTAGGTTCTTCTTCTCGGTAACCAGAGAGAAATATAAGCTCAGCCCCNCCCCCCCCCCCCCCCCAATGTTTCCCCAACCTGTGAAATCTCGAGAGGGTCAAAAGGTGCAACAACAGAGGCCCCCACCTCCAAAAAAGACGCAGGACTACGTACACAAACGATAGGTTCCATCCGAGAGTTTAGGAATCTAACCAAGTCAGGGAGAGGTGTGGCACCCACCGAGTCCAATCTAGGAACCTCAAAAGTAGAAAACTCCCTCCCATAGGAAGACTGATCATGTGGCGACCCCACAACCCTCATGGCATTCTGTGTGGGGGATATTGAAGTAACAACGGGTTCATATCCCAACATAAATGATTTATCTAAAGTGAGATTTTCCAGGGTAGTAAGAGAGTTGAAAAAACTGGGGCAGTGGGATTTTAACTTACTAGTCAACATGTCCGAGATAGTACCAATCAAAGAATCCGAGGAGGCAGGACAAGGAACTTCCCGAACATTTGAGTAGAAATCTGCCAAGTCAATCCTCTGAGACTTCCTCGTTCGGGAATTCTCTGACTCTGGATCTTCTTCCAAACCTACAAATCCCTGACAAGATCTCTTCAGGTGGCCCGTCTAGGGACAGAGAGAACAACGAAAGGGTATGCCCATGTAGTCAAGATTTTGAACAATAATTTGATCCCTCCATTGTATTTCTAAAGTTTCCAATAACCCATTATGTATATCCACCTCCACCAACACCCTAGCGAGCTTACGATCTGGCGTACACAGTAGGCTATCATCCACAGTAATAAATCTACCTAAAGCATTCCCAATCGTCGTAAGCACCTTCTTATTCCGCAGATTTAAGGGTAGCCCAGGGAGCAAAACCAAAAAATGTCGACATTGGAAACAATCATGCAAAGGGTTAAAAGAGATCCTCCATCTCTTAAGCATCATACTACTAGTATCAAAGGACCATGTCCTACTAAGAATATTCTCCACATCATCCGAGGAATGAAATCTAAAACCCATCCAACCGCGAGGAAGAAAATACACATCCAGTGTATAGCCAAGAACAGGCATCGAGTTCGCCTTCCCTCAAGCCTCTAAAGGCATAATACAAAGTGAACGATAAGAAAACTTAGTGACCAGGGCCATTAAGGCCAGTTTCGTCACCTCCTCCAGACCTAAATCGTCTCCTAAAACCATTTTCCTACGAACTCTATTAGGCAACCACAGCCTCCTAGAAGTCTGTCGAGAAGAAGTAAAACCTCGTCCCTACTGAGACTCTCCTATGCCACCCCTGTTTCTAAACTCCCTCGACAGACCAGATAAAACCGGAGGATAAGGTCCAGACCACTCACAACCAGGACGGTCCTACACTCCAAAAACCTATAACCCTTCAAAAAGAAAACATGTATTCTTAACCATTAAGTTTACTCATACTACACCATATTTAATTTAATTTTAAAACACTACTAAAGTGATAAGTCAAAAAAATAACAATAATGAAACGATTAAATAAAAACTATGATTTAAGACAGGATTAAAGTGACAACTTTATATGAAAACAATGCATCACAAAACAAGTTCCTAGGTACTATACTGCCAAGGATGTGTATGCATTGCCGATCTTGATCTCCACCCCTATGAAAAATAAATGATGATGTGAGAGGATATTCTTCAATCCATTGAAGATAAAAACCTTGGTTTTATGCAAGACAAGATGTGAGAGGATATCTTTCTCAATTCCATTGAAGATAAAAAACTTGGTTTTATGCAAGACAAATCTCAACTTCCAAAGATCACAAGAAATGGCAATGTATCTAGTTATGGCTATAAACCCTTTGGAGATGAGATCAAGAGAACAAAGACTTTAAAAAAATTTGTACCAAAATTGAATCATGCTTAATACTTGATAAGTTCAATGTTAAAATGAATATAAATTAATTCATTATTATTACTTTTAAATAGGTCAACCATATTATTTAAAATTATTCATTGGACAACTTATTCCATATCAATATTAGATTCATTTGCTAAAGCATATGTCTCCTTCACTTGGGATGTAAAATGTGTCTTTTGGCGAACTATGTAATATTATTATGTCATTGATCCAGAAAAAAACAAAGTAGCAACAAAATCATAATAAATAAATAATTTTAAGACAAACCAATTTTATTAGTGAACCAAAGTCTTGGTGGTATTTAATTGTATGACTTTCTTTAATTTGTAATGCTATATAACTAAGAGCTTTGTCTATTGTATAAGTTTGACATGTTTAAGTCACAATGAAAATCCTTTAAAAAAAAGTTAAATACATCATTTTACTTCAAAAATATATTTGAGTTTTAAGAAGACACATAACACCATTCTATTTGACCAAACCATTAAACTTAAACCTATGTTTGATTTAATAAAACTATTTATTATAGGAAAAATAGAAATAGCTATCAATGAAGGATCAAAAGATCTATACGAGAATCACATAACAAGACATGTTTGCTTAATGCGATGCATAGAAAGGGTCAAATACACAGACAACTTCCAATCCACGCATCAATGTGGCAATCATTGGCCCACCACAACAGCAGGTCACCCAGTATCATGACAACCTAACTCATCTGCCCTCTAAGGGAAATATGTTGACTCTTAACATCCTTTTTTTTTATCTTTACCAAATGCAATGTTAAATTCTATACTAATTGTATTATGAAAGGATTGATTTCTCAATTGTTGGGTTTCCTTGGCATTACGAAAATCCAAGGGTGATACCACACTTAATTTTGTCTATATCCACTCCTAGACCTATCCTAATGCGCATTAACTTTCTTTTTAAGACTTGTAGCTCTAGGATATCTTTTCTTACTTGTCCTAGTTCTTCTAGCTAAGAACGTTTTAGTTCTTCCACCTAAAAGACTCTTAAGTTTCAACCATCGCTATACCTTTGAAGAGGAGGAAACTTATTTTACTTTTAACAATGCTAGCATATGAGAGAGTTAGAGTTGTTCTAGTGAAAGGGCCGACTCCTCATCTATAAGTTATTCAATTTATTCTCACTAAACACAACCTAACCTAAGGCAAAACACTTATTAAAAAAACCTTTACCAACCTTAAATAAATATTAAAATTAGATAAAAAAAATAATCGAGCCCCTTCCTCAAACAAAACATAAAAGATCAACAATAATTAAATTGTTTTATGAAAATTTTCATTCAAATCATATAATCTTAGTGCATTTATTTTAAAATCTTGAAAAGTTTAATTTGAAGCACGGATTCTTCGATAAGTAAAACTTAAAATTAAATTCTCAACACCTTCGCGTTTGAAATCTCGAAATCCCACAAACTTGCCTTCATGGAAGTTCTCTACAAACGTAATTTCCACAATTGTAAAAATATGGTCAGACTGTAAAGCTGAAGAAATTTAGAGCGCACTTATTACAACAAACTTCACGCTCTCCATAGTTACGCTTGTTCAGAACTCCGTATTATAAAAATAAAAAAGTGCGAACCAGAAGGATACCAGAACCCGAGAGCGTACGCAGACCTTCAGAAGGGCGCTTGTTTTCAAAGCAAAGGGTTCTCAGTTTACGCTAAATAGGCCATTTAAATTATTTGGTTGAATGTAAGATTCTCAGTATGATTGATGACTTTCAACACCGTTTAACATAATCCAATTAAAACAATAACCAAAACGGTAGAGCAAGTCCGAATTATGTATAAAAAATGAATTGAAAACTTGAAATGATTAGATTTAAAAATTATAGTATGATTGATCACCAATCTTCATATCCCAAATTTTATCAAATTAAATATGTGTTTATAAATTATAGTAGCTGGGATACAATATAACTAGAACAATGAAAGGAGTAAACCCTAGCACGCAACCAGATGACGCCAAGCAATAAATAAGCATTAGAAGGACGATGATTAGGTTAGTGTTGATGGCGATTACTGTGCGACTAGGTTAATGCATATGCCCCGTGGAAAATTCTGGACAAGGCACGAAACAACTCCCATGCATGGATAAACGTATTCTAACGTGATGAACCGATATGTTGTTCAATTTATTGCATTAATTTATTGAAGCCAGGTTTGATAGACGGCCGGAAATGCACTTTAATGGAGTTATTGTGTTTGTAACCCGATGCATCCTTGTACCGGGAGCATGTTAACCCATGAGGTCGTGGAAGCACCGCGCATTGCTTTGCAAACACGTCACGCTTTGCAACATCAGTTTAAGACGACAACTCATACTGTCCGAGGTTTGGTCAGCCGAGGATGCAGCTCAACAGGTTCATACAAGTGGATTTGAAGTGATAGGGTAGCTTCTTCTGTTTAGGATTTGTTTACAATTGAAATAGCTTCAAAGGAAAGCTCGTGGTTTGTAGCTTCCAATTTTTCTGCCTTCCATATCGAGACGTATTCTCGTTTTTATTTGTTAACTGGTTTCTCTTGCCGGGTGATTTGTCCATTTAGCCGCAAAAGTTATAGTTAGACTGATTCCATTATTTTGATTCACTTCTTTGACAAATACTGAAGCCAGAGAAGCACCCAGTTATAATGCTTAGTAAATCTGACAGAGCAAAATCGACAATTTTCGGCCTCTATATGGTTTAAGCTTTGGTAAGTATACCCATTTTACTTTGAGCCAGCTTTCCTTAGATTAACAATGATCATATGGAAATGCAAACCCTATCTTCAATATTTAAGATAGCGTTTCATTTGCAGGTCCTTGCAAAGTCGAAATTGTTAATTTTGAAAAAGGAATCAGATTCACAAATAAGAATGTTTTGATGAGTTGTTTTGATGGATTTTGTCTATGGTAACAGGGTTTGTGCACATGAGCAATAGTATTGATGTTTAGGCAAGGAAGGAGCTCGCGAATTATGCTATTACGAGGAAACCGGAACTTGCATTCATCGCCATCACGGCAATCGACTTCGCTTAGACTTTTATTCTTTGCGGGGTGTTTGTATTTACTGGAGGGCTTCTGGATTTGTTTAGGGTTTGTTCATGTAAGCTTTGAACATAATTTCATACCAATATTCTAAATAGGAGCTGTCGTTTAACTTTTTTCGGGCATCACTATTCACAACGAGTAGAATGATTAGAGGTGAATGATTAGAGGCTCATAAAATCGAATAGGGCAAAATGCAATTCATCCAAATATAGTCCATTGTGTCACTGTGTTTTTATTAAGTCTCAAGGCGGCTGTCGATGAGTGCCATGGCTTTTGTCCGGCTAAGATTCAGGGTTTGCTCCCTTTCAAACACCATATGGGAAGCACATATATAGGTCAGCATCGCCATTCACCTACAGTTGTGAGTTGCACCACGTACAACTGCCATTATGGTTTTTCTGACTTCTACTGGAATTTAGGAGTTTATAAGTGATGGGTGTTGTTTGGAACCTTGTATATTTGTAAATTTTCAAGTAGAACTCTATTAATTATAAATTACAAAAGTTTTAGGTAGAACGTCTCAGTTTCCAATTTTCAATAAATTATAATGATTGTACCTACACAATGTCTATTATTATCTTTCGCAGTGAAGATGATTTTATTATTTGCTGCCTTAGATTCTCATCACCCTGTCGTCATAAATTTTGATTTGCTGAAAGTTCAAATATAATCAAAATGTAACCAGAAAATGTTCCATTCTAAAAGTACTGAAAGTATTAAAATATTCCTGGTATTAAATCCCAACCTGATAAGAGAGCAAAATGGAAATTTCGACTTGTCCCGCTCTTAGAAATGGAACCGACTTACTATGCACTTCGTTTTACAATCTGGAGCCAAGCCCGTAACACTTTTGTTTCTATCATACACGATACAGAACATTCAAAGACTATTTCAACCTAAATTGTTTGTACGACCATTTTTCATGTATCCGATACTTATAAAAATTAAAATAAAACTAATGGCATATTAACATTTTAGTGTTAACAAATAACTATTTATTAATTTTAAATCTGAAAAAAAATTTGCTTGGGTGTTTACCGTCGCTAGAGCCTACTTATGTAGTGCATTTAACGCTTTTTGAGCTAGCATTGATATAGTTCACGCAGACACGCAAATCAAAACGCAACGTATTGGAATAACCTAACTAGGGGTTAATGGATATATTCGTTGGCAAATTGAAAAAGCTACGAATTGGGTGCATTTACTTTTTATGTATCTATGCACAGTACGTAGCATTGTAACATGAATAACCCATACACCTGTCAAATGCATGCAACCATTCGTCATGACAAAATACATGTCATTTAAGGACAAAGTAACGTTAATGTATGGGTCGGAGTCCGGGCGAAGTTGCTTTAAGTTACCAAGCCATCCTTCTTGTCGCTCAAATTTCTTAGTGGGGGTCTTGCTAACTTCAAGGCTGGTATTGTTGTGTTTTATCCATGTATTAATATTGATTTTCTCCTTGGTCAAGTAATCGATATGACTCATCTGCATCTACTACTACTTGTTTTATCGCCAAATTTTGTGCTTATTCTACTCCCAGATTTGGATTTCTTCTTATGCCTGTTCGCTTTTATTCAAACAGACGGTTTCTCGTGGCTTGCTGCTCTTGTGTTTGTTTCGCCCTGAAATTGGAGTATGAACTAATTACTTGACGCATGGCTTGATATTTGTTGGGTCTTCACTTACATCGTACTGTGCTTGCCCCGCTTACGGGTCAGTACCTTTCCTATGTCGAGGGCGTTGTTTCTTATCATGTGTTTGTTTTAACAACGGATTCAAGATGTTTTTGTTTGAATTGGTGTTGTAGAGCTAGGTTTCTAAATTGAAGGGGAAGCCAATGGTATGCCAAGCTTGCTTTTCTTTAGACGCTGGGAGATAGTTCGGCTCAGTATTTGACAAATTTACATGTGGAATTGTGCGGAGTATGGCTATACATTAATCGATCGCGGAACAAAAGTTTTACATCTATCTTTGAGTAGGATCTTGAAGTCGGGCGGTCGGTTACCGACCACCAACAGATCCAATTTGAGTGTGTAAGCAAATAGAGAAAACAATGAGTTGCATGAAATGTTGGATCCTAGGTTGTGGATTTCTTCAAGGAGGAAATGGCCATGGTTCTGAAAATAGAACTATGGCCATTTCCTCCTTGAAGAGGGTAGTAGATAAACTGCAGGAAGCCAATCCCTAGGACAAGGTCAAGGCAACTGCAAATGATGGAAAATAGTCTCGCCACTATTACGAGGAACGCGCAACTTGCATTGATCGCCATTATGGTAATCGAATTTGGCCTTAGACTTTTATTCTTTGGCGTGGCGTCAAGCTTGGTATTTACTCGAGGGCTTCTGAATTTGCTTAGGCTTTGTCCATGTATAAGCTTTTGAATCTAGGGCTCACACCAATAATCTTCTAAATAGAGCTTACCTCGTATCCTTTTTTCACCATTCACAACGGTGAGTAGAATGATTAGACGTAGAAATGATTGTGGGACTTCCATGACTCCGAATAGGCACATGCATCCTTCCACCATGGTCCATCAGCCGCTATGGTTTTAATAAATCCTGGCTTCTAGGCTGGATGGGTCAGATGGTCTAGTCATACATGCTGTGGTTTGCTCCCTCGTCAAACACCGTGATGCCACTTCTAAGAATGAAATTTAACCTGCTTCTTCTAGAGCATGTTTGATTGTCTCAATGCTATCTCCCTACTTTTGCTGGCTTGTAATATGCATGGGTCCAGTACACGACCATCAACATCTTTACCGGTCACCTTGATTACATTTTTTCTTGAGTACTAACCCTTCTACTAGTGAAAGTCACAATAGTACGTGTATTTTTAATTATTTTGGTGAATTCTTAGAAAATACTTATATACTATTATAAGTTTTTCTGCGATATATATTTCATGTTTGGCTAAATTTCATGGAAACGATGAGAAGCATTACCAAGTTCGATACAAAATGTCTTGAATCGAATATGATAGCTAGTTATTTTTAATGAAAGTGGCAAGTATATGGTTTGAAAGATGAATATGATAGGTTAATAATATGGAGTCTCAGAATAATCACAATATCTAGTCTCCTATAAATGGTATTCTTGTTTGTTAAGTGTCTTACATGAAATAATTTCATAAACCATGAAATTATTTCATGTAAGATGCTGTAAATTTTACTTCTTTTGGCCGATGACTTGGGGCCAATTTGGAATTCTTTGTACAAAATGTGGATCATTTTAGAAGGTCCGAATATCGCTAGAGGAACTTGTCTAACCCAAGCAGGAGATGAAATTGCAGGACATAGTGATATTGATAAGGTCTGCGAGAGTCTCAAATGTATTCTAATATTTGTAAATATAGCTCGCGTTAATATCTCACTTATATTAACTTCACTGTTTTCAGAACTAGGAGCAACATTACCAAAACCGAGTAGTAGGATATGGTTCCTGTACGAGCAATGGGAATAGAAGGAAGCTATACCATACCTACTACTCGGTTTTGGTAATAAGTAAGAGTATCATGTCAAAACTTAGCTCTTACATGCTCACAATATTCCCTTTTTCATTACCATTACAGTATGCGCAAATATAAGTATGATATAGAGTTTAGTAATGACCATAGTTTCGAGAATAAGTAAGAGTATCATGTCCAAGCTTAGCTCTTACATGCCCGAAGGATTCCCTTTTTTCATTACTATTCCAGTATGTGCGTAATGTAATTATGATGTACAGTTTAGTAATGACTATAGTTTCGATAATAAGTAGGAGTATCATGTCTAAGCTTTTGTCAAATATGTTAGTTACAAGTATCATAAGATAGTATCATTCCCATTACCAATCAAATCAACAACCAATATCCCAGTTAAGAATACCACAAACCAACTAAGCCTATCCAATAAGGACCATAGTATTCCAATCACCCAAGTGCTAGCATTCCCATCACTATAATATCCTAGCGAGGACCACAAGTATATATAACAATTACACAACTACCTTCTCTACTAGAGAAGGTAAGTGTTTCCATCTTTGTTGAAGGTAGTGTTATGTTGATTAGGTATGATCATGTTATACAATGGCTATAGTACTTACATCAACCTGATATGCACGATATGATACCAATAGTTACTAGTTTGTATTAACGTACATATATTCCCTAAACAAATCATGCATGAGATAAGAGTAGAACAAATATGCTTTACATTCCCATTAGTGTTGAACGATATCCTTTTTATTGCCATTAGAATGTTGGAACCATATGCTTGTCATGAGCTCCACAACCATATAATGACCTTATCTATACTACTTGTATTAGTTATGAATAACCTTAGGGGTTCAATATAGTAACCTAATATGAATCCTTTTGCAATATTTCTACTAACGCCAACCCTCACTAACAACAACTTATATCGTATAAAATGAACAGTAATCATATATACCTAATCGATCGGGTATCATAATGTATTGATCATATGTTTACACAAAAACTAGTGAGTAAGAAGCAGGTATTCCCATAAAATCTCTACATATCCTATCGTAAGTGATCAAGCCGATAACCAAGCCACATATCTCTCATATGTATTGTTCCAATACAGGTATTGCTCAACTTAATCGTAGTTAGATCTGTTTTAGCCTTTCTTCTCACGCATTCATATGTATCGTGATTAATTCATTACTCTAACAAGGATGAGTAGTATGTAACCACTGGTGTTGATCAGATTACTCGTCTAAATGATCTCCATAATAATACTACTATAATGAAGTCAATAACCCCGTGCTTGGACAACGTAACCTACGACAGTCAGGACATCGACAAGATCTCCGAACAGGAAATGTTCAGTGACATAGGAAGTCAATTTTAGAACTTTATTGATAACCATATAACTTACAAATGTACAGGCTTGTAAAATCTCGTTGGAACAGATATGCTTGTGATTCTCATTAGTGTTGAAACCATATCCTTTATGGCCATTAGAATGTTGGAACCATATGTTTGTTATGAGTTCTACTAATATGTAAGGACCTTATCTATAGTAGGTCTACGTGTATATGAATAAGCTTAGTTCTATTATATCGTAGTAGAACTCATTATAAACCCTCTTTTGGTAATATGTTTAACGCCAACTCCTTAACTTAATTTAATCGTGTTAGATCTGTTTTAGGCTTTCTTCACGTATTCATATGGTTGTGATTAGACCAGTAATACTTAACAAGGATGAGTAGTATAACCATTGCAAGATCGATTACTCTGCTCCATCGATCTCCATATAATAATACTATTATATAATAAGTCGGGCTTAACCCCAGTTTGACAACGTAACCCATCGCATGTAAGGACCTTTATCTTATAGCGTGTGTCTACGTGTGTTATGAATAAGCTTAGTTGGTTTATATAGTAACCTAATATAAACCCTTTTGCAACATGCTTAACGCCAACCCTTTACTAACAAGAGATTATATCGTATAAAATCAACAACAATCATATGTACCTAATTAGATCGCGCACCATAATGTATTGGCCATATGTTTACACAAAAATAGTGAGTAAGACACAGGTATTACCATAATATCTCTTGGTATATCTTATATCCCGTAGTTTATTAAGCTTCGAACGGTCAATGTATCTCCTCGAAGATGTATGTTGGTCTAATATTAACCCGTGGTAGATGGGCTAACCCCGTGCCGGACTTAATAACTGATCGATGCCGAGATTCATGTAAGACTCCCTCCGAACAGAAATGTTCAAGAACATAGGAAGTCAATTTGTGAAGTTTATTGATAACCATATAATCGACAAATGTTGTGCTTGTAAGATCCGGGTTGGAAATGATATGTTTGTGATTCATTAGTGGCCGGAACCATCCTTTTTATTGCCATTAGAATGTTGGAACCATATGTTTGTTATGAGTTATACTACTATGTAAGGACCTTATCCATAGTAGGTCTACAGGTTATGAATAATCTTAGTTCTATTATAGTAACCTAATATAAACCCTTTGCAATATGGTTAACGCCAACCCCTACTAAGAAGAAGTTATATCGTATAAAACCAACAGCAATCATATATACCTAATTACATCGCCGCATCATAATGTATTGGTCATATGTTTGCGCAAAACTAGTGAGTAAGAGACATGTATTCCCATAATATCTCTTACATATCCTATAACGTAAGTGATTAAGCCGATAACCAAGCCACGTATCTCTCATATGTATGCTTCCAACACGTAATTGCTTAACTTAAGCTGCAGCTAGATCCGAACACTATGGACTTTGAAAGCCAATCCATAAATGCATATAGGTTTTGCCTCATGCCAAGCCGTTTTCGGATGAAGCATAAAATTATATGATGCAACGCTATACAGAAACTATGAAGGATAAAACTATATCATTCAAGGCTATTCAAAAACTACGAAGGATAAAAAATTACCGCGTAAGGCTATAAATATAGTTTTATCATGCAAGGTTATAAATTATGTATGAAGCTTAACATTTGCCTCGGAAGCGCATACTATATGCACTCTTCGGCCTCAAAAACTGCTGGTGTCTAATCTGTTCTGTCTGGGCAATTATTCGGTCAATTGCGTGAATGCAACATCTGGCTATTCCTGGGCCCAGCGGTAATTGTTCGCCTAATTGCGTAAATGCAACATCTAGATTGATGTTTATTTCCAAAGATCGGACATTGTAGTTAAGTAAATGCACAGTTCTTTTGATGCATAGGCTATCTCCAAATTTATTGTCATTTATTAAAGAGGTCCGGACAGTTTACGAACTCTTGCTTGAATTGGTGAATGTGTTTAATCTCTCTCTATTAATTCAACAGACGGGATTATTAACCGCAAGATAAGCCCTGGTTCAGAAGGTGCGAAAAGACGTAAGGAAAGTTCTATTAATGCACCTTAACACCCTCCTCGACTTTCAGGATAAGGATTGCATTAGAATCTGGCTTACAAGCTGATGCGGCGCAATAAATAGAGGACAAGACGAGGCGGTGGGGTTTTTTAACATATATTCACACTATTTAACACTTATCCAGTGCTTGTTGATGGTTGTCAAAGATCTGTTTAATGTCAGCTGTCAAATCACAGGAGAAGCATTTATAAAAGCATTATCAAAGCAGCCTTGATACATTATGAAACTATAGGCAAATTATTTATCAAAGTAGCAAGAATTGCTCACAAGAAGCGAAGCCGGCAATAACGCTTTAAACTTCCCAGCCTAATGAAATTGTGACAAATAATAATAAATTCTATTATTAAAAAATGAGGTTTATATATTTCGTATGTTAAACATTACCATTTTTACAAATATTTCGAAGTCAACTATAAACTAATTGAAAGTCATCGATGAACTCATCGCTATAGTCCCTCTATTCCTTCGGCAGGGACTAATAAAAAACCATTTAGTTTGAAGGAATGGGACCCTTCAAACTGCATTGTCACGTGACATTAATTATCATCATCGTATATGGAGAGTGAGTCATTATACATATGACACATGTCAATTAAAAAAACTTACAAAACTTCTAATTGAGCACTTCTACATTAAAAATTTATAATTAATAAATGTTTCAAAAATACTTTTCACTACTAACAATATTGAAAATATAAAAATTATATTTAATAAACTTTGTCATTAAGAAAATTAACTAAAAATGCTTTGAACCAAATTTCACATTAACAATATAACTTTAACATTAAATAAATTGAACGCTTTAAACCAACTTTCATATTAACAATATAATTTTAAATAGTTTATAGAAGAATTAAAATGAATGCTTTCAACCATCTTTCATATTAATAATTTAAAGTTGAACAAAAATCTTACACCTTTTATCTGTTGGTGATGTATTACTTCTCACAAATGCTTCAGTGTAGGAATGGAAGGAGATCGAGAACCTTGTACAAAAATTTTGTTTGGCTTTGGGTTTAAAGGTAAATTCATTAAAATCGACAGTGCATTATTCAGGACTCTAGGAGACAGAACTTTCTTCTTTCAAGCTTATCTTTTCGTATAATTTCATGGATCTCTCCTCAGGATTCAAATATCTCGGATACTTTTTAAAGGAAGGATTACATAAATCTGAAGACTGGTAAAGGCTATTGACCAAAGTGGAAAAGAAGATTAATCATTGGAGTTACAGGTGGTTGTCCTTGGGTGGCAGGTATACACTTTGCAAATCTGTTTTGGAAAGTCAGCCCGCTTATTGCTTATCTCTCGCTTCAATTTCGCTCTCCATACTACACAAGTTAAGGAAATTAATTTATAATTTTCTTTGGAATGGGATTAGTGATTCAAATCATTACCATCTATGTCATTGGGAGACTCTAGCTCAACCAAAACACAATGCTGGTTGGGGATTGCACATCTTTTCTTCATCAATGCACCGCAAATATGGACTCTTTAATGAAGTTTTAACAAATGAAGGAATTTGGCAAAAAGTGATAAAGGATAAGTATCTCCCTTTATTATAGTCAAAAACTGGTTCAGATCGGCCACTTTTCACCACTATTCTAAGATTAAAAATTCAGGAACAAATTTTGAAGTCTCAGACATTTGATTACAAATTGGCTGAGTTGGAATCCTGGAATGGGTCATCTTGTGGCTCTAGGAAGGGATAGAATTATGGGATGGGAAATGAATCCTTCCTTTCTCATTCACTCATTTCTTTAGACGTAAAACATATTACTATATTAGTCAATCTTGGCATTATCTTGACGATTCTTATTATCTTCTTTGACTAGCTCGACTGATATCTCATGATCTCAAGTGCTGTATCGGATCGCTACGAGCTCTTCAAACCTCTGGAGTATCATTATACAATAATGAAGATGTGCTTTTATGGATTGGGGGTGATTCATCATGATCCCTTTCGGCAAAGAATGTTTATGTGGCCTTAATATCTACACTAAACTTCCTGACTCTTATAGGTTGGCAAAAAAGATTTTGGAAGTGGGACATTCAACAGAAAATCAAGCTCTTTCTATGGCTTGCAGTGGAGAACAAAATTATGACATGGAATAATTTACAACTTAGAGGGTGGATGGGCCCAGGTCGTTGTCAGTTATGCAAAGGGGATATTGAAGACATTGATCACTTGTTTATACATTGTCCCTTCACTAAGCTTATTTGGTTGAAAATTAAATCTATCAACAAGTACAATCAGGATTGAAGTGGGAATGATTTAGATGATTTTCTTACTAACTAGACAATGGATAAGACTGCACCATCCTATCTAGTTGCTCATATATTCTAGTTTATCTGGTTAGAAAGGAATTCAACTATCTTTGAAGGAAAGGAGCTCAATTCATTCGGGATTGTTATAAGGACACTTGGTCTTCATAAACATGTGGTCAAAAATATTACTCCTACTTTGTGCTCATGTTGGATAGATCATCCACATGAGTCCCCTATGGCATGTTTTGATGGAGCGGCCCTGGAAAATGGACTATGTAGTTGGGTCGGGGGTATCATAAAACTTTCAACAACAAATGCTTTTATATAAGGAAAATTTGAATTTCATGGAGTAGGAACTAACATGAAGTAAATATTTTACACATTATTGATAAACGATGTGGTTTTAGCCATGTGTTGGAAAAATGCATGAAAGGGTCATAATGGTGGACCCAATTTCTTTTTTGCCAGATCCTAAGTTTTGGGGTGATCCTACGGCTTGGCACGCCAATCATATCGGGTCGCTTCCCATCGTCACCGGGCCCATCGCCCACCGCTTTTATTCTCCCGCTAGCATCCGTACGGGATCCCAATGGCAATGGCCATGATTCTAAAACAAGGTAGCGGTTAACCTTGGCAATGGCTTAAATCTAGAAGGTGCCTGCATCTCGACATTGGGACTAGATCTATGGCCACAGTCCATTACGGGGACACAACATACTCTAGCGATAATTTCTTTGAGCGGTCCCAAGAATTGGAACCGGGTGGTTTGGAAAAAGGACTACATGGTAAAAGTTGGTGGTGGATTATGGGCTCAAAAGCAATGTGGATCTAACCGCTTTGAGCATCCCCACAATCACATGTTTATATGGTGTCCTATCCAAGAGCATCTACGTGGTCGCTCGGCATTTAATCCCCATTGATTTCCGGTAGAGCCGCTTAATGAAGGTGAGGAAGGTTGGTGAAACCTCGTCTCACCACTCAAATGGAAAGCCGTATGATCACAAGAAGACAACTCTTCCTCGGTAGTCCTCACAAACACAATGCATCCAACGTAGCTTCACGTTTACCGAAGATCGCATGTGCGCCCGCCAGAGAAATACGCGCATCGAAAGCCTTGAGTAAAGACTTCAAACACTTCAAGTATTAGTGCTTAATTGAGTTCTCAGTATATATAATAGCTGGCTTTGATATTTGTTATGGTCATGGTTGAGCTAGCCCTATATTGTAAAGTCCCGAAACGGTTCGTTTCCGGTTATGTAACTTGATTTGATACTTTGTTTAATGAAAGTCACCTTCTATTTCCATCTTACTTATTTGGCTCTCCTCGAAATGGAAGTTTCCATGATCTGGATTGACATGGATTGTTATAGCTGTGTTGCAATGTATGTTTGATAGTAGCTCGTTTCTTAAATATACTTCAGTTTCCGAAACTTTGAATCCAAGAGGATTCAGATTTCCGCTTACTAAACCCTATTATTATCATTCGCTACACCAACCTATCGCCATGTTTTTGTTGTGCATCCCTTGAAATTGCCTTTATCACCATGTGAAAACCTTTGAGCTCGTTGTTTATGCTAGTCTATCCCTTGAATAATTCACCTCTCATACAAAGAAGGTTTGTTACTCTTATTCAAACTAAACCCTAGCACTGCTAGTTTGTTGCGAAGCTTCCTTGTTGAGTTTCAAGATATATTTCTTAGGACCAGCACAATGCACCTTTTGGCCCATACCTTTTGCCACCATTATACTCTTGATCACTCTTAACATTTAGACTCCATACTATCACTTTATGCCATCATCTCAAAGGTATACAACGTCCCTTCTTATTACTATATGTTTAATCTTGCTTTTGCATAATATTTTACATCACTCGTATTCTTAACCATTGATTAGAAATGCATAAGTGTCCAAAGTCAGCAGATTTGTATCTGCCTATTATTGAAACACGTAATCGTCTAAGGTCAAGCCGCTATCGAAAACATTTAATCACAATAAACACATAATCGCTACATCCTGAGGTTGCAAAGGAGAAACACGGACGCCACATAGTCCGAGGTTCCAGATGCTGAACACGGAGTTGCTACATAGTCTGAGGTCGTAAGATGTTGAAACACGGAGCTATTACACACTCCAGAGTTGCAGATGCTGAAACACGTAGACAACCTAATTCGCGTCAACACGAGGGAAAGCCTAATACGTCAACATCATCAGTCAGAGTGCTAATTCACGTATTGAAATAATCCAGAATTATGACATGTCAATGATCCGCCAAATTAACGTAAGAAGAAGTCAGTACACCACCAATGTTAAATATCTTATTCCGGCCTATAATAGCATTCTGCCATGTGGATCAGGGACACACATCCTATGTCAGATGAAAGAAGATCTGATTTAGGATAGAATTCAGATATGTATTGTAATTATCGCATGGATTTCCTTGAATCGAAAATCACCTTATCATTTGAGATATCCAAGTTTTGATGCATTGAAGCAACTCCACAGAAGCGGACGATTCTATTCTTCAATTTGTAATGTGATATTTCGACAGGAAGAATATAAGACTGCCAGAGTATCCTTCTTCAGCTTTTTCGGCTAGGGGAATTCAGGAAGGAGGGTCTAATCTTCACAAGATTCCACCCATTAGATGGAAGTGTGGTTAGTACCATTTTATATTTCATACTTTGTTTAACCGTCGCTATCGAACATCGCTTCTAATGAATTCCGTTTTTGCTGAAACACTACTGACTTGCCTTAGTTATTGAATGGAATTTTCAATTCTTTTTATCAGCCAGTCTTGTGTGATGATTTTGTGATATTAGCAAAGAATTGGTTAAAGGTCCCTGCCAGACAGAAAGGGATCTAATATCATAACTCGTAGGTTTCCTTAATCGCGAAGTGTGTTGTATTGTGGATTTGGTTGTTGCAACCCTCGCCGTATTTAAAGGAACCATACTAATTATCTTTGTAGTTCTTTTACCTCCAAGTGTGCTAGCCGGATTTGGTTAAGGTTCCTAGCTTCTAATGTAAAAGGAACTACAACACCTTATCTTCCAGAGGTTCTCATCTCAAGTAGCGTGCTAGCCAAATTTGGTTAAAGGTTCCGCCGCATGTATGAACTACGTTGACCTTTATCTCCTCAGGTTTCCTTTTTTACCTCTGCAAGTGTGTTAACTAGGTATTGGGTTAAGGGTTTCTACTCTGAAAGGAAAGAACCAAACATCCCATTCCCCATAGACTTTCCTTGGTGTTAGCCAAAACTAGGTTAGAGATCCCTGATCAGAAAGAAAGGAATCAGATCAGCCTGTTCTTTGTAGACCTAAACTTCACAAGTGTGCTAAAAACATAAGTAAGGCTCAAGGCTCCTTATTAGACAGAAAGGAACTAAGTTCTTTTCCTTCTGTTAGATAGAGTTAATTGTTTCTACATTATTGTTTTCATAAAAAAGAGTGTTAATGTTGAAGCCTCTATTTGAGAGTAAGGGTCCCGTTTCCTTATTGCAGAATAGATGTTCTTCCCATTGCAAGTGTTATTTTAATGTAATCCGTGATTCTTAGATGGATCTTTAAGGAATTGCAATAGGGAGGTTACTTCCTGTGATTTGTACTTCCAGAGCCTAGCCACTAGTATAATTTCTTTGTACTACAACACTAAGTCATGGAATTGGAGTATACGCTATGGCCATTGCTTTTGGAATTGAGCATATACAGTGCGTGGCTATCTTTGAAATAAAAGACTTCCCTGGGTTGATAATTTATGTTTCACTTGGTTGTTTAAAATTAATTAGGCAATTATAGTGACCAACAATATTCACCTTGAACAGTTTGAAATTGACCTCACAAAGATGACATCACAGAAAAAGAAGAAATACAAGGGAGGAAATGTGCTAAGATATGAACCCTAAGAGCTAACCCTGGTAAAATCAGACCCTGCATACAGGGTGTCGTTTGAACCAATAAAATAGAGAATTAAAAAGGGAGCTAGCTGAGAAAGTTTTTGAAGAACAAAACAAGGAAGAGCCCAAGAATGAAAGTTCAAAGGGGAAGGAAGTCATGCAAAGCTCTAAGATCATAGTCTTATCCAATCCCACAACACCTCTGACAAGATCCTCAGTCAAGAAGAATAGTCCAGAGATACAAGGCAAGCTAGCAGCAAGTGAAAGACCTCCTACTTCACCCATAGAAGGAGAAAAGAACATAATATGGCTTAATAAGCAGTTAAGGGAAGCTCAGGATCAAATCATTTAGCTCAGGGAAGAAAAGAGGATATCAGATGACAGAGCCATGAAGCACTTTAAAGAATGGAAACCAACCAAAGAAAATGCTTGTGCAACCCTTTCCAGTGCCCAGTCAAAATTGAAAAGAAATGCAACCCTATTCAGGCAAGTGGGAAATTTGAAGGTACAAAACTTAACACTAAGGAAGGAAAACAAGTACCTTAAACAAAAGATGCAATTGAATGATGAAACCAAAAGAAGACTAGAGCTACTTGCAGAAGTAGCAGAAATATGACTAAAGCAACTTCACATTTTTGTCTTTTTGGATATGTGACCATCTCAAGTTTTGTTCATGTCATAATAGTTGTGGAAAACATGCATTTTGATAATGGAGTAAGGTTTCACAAGGGTGACAGCATAAACATTTCCTCGGCACAAAAGTAGTTTGGACTGGTAAATTGTCATACACAACACTGGCATAGCAAGTCCTCATTACGCAAATGTTGTAGGCACACATGATCTACAAGAACAGTGGGAGATGATTGGCATATGAGTCTTGAAGCAAACACAAGTCCCCCATTCACTTGTCGCCACCTGGATCTGCATGAATTACAAAAAATGGAGTCTTCTACTTAAGCGTTATAGGTAGCGTTTGCGCATCAGAAATTCCAGTTTGCTACGCAAAGGTGGCATAGTTGTCCAACAATGCACAGGGTGACTCAAGATGATTTCCACATGCACCTGATGACTCATCAACAACAACATATTCGAAATGTACTCATATTTATGATTCTATAAGAGATTTTTGTTTTGCATTAAAGATGGTCAAACGAAATTACTATTTTTAGTAAAGATTGTTTAGGAGTTGTTCTCTTCCAATGTAACCAGATCCACCATTATCGACAGCAGTAATTCGACTCCTAGTAGCCTAGTGTGGCAATAGGCTTCTATATATTTGATCAGTTTGATGTAAAGAAGGGGGCGAGTTGACAAAAGTATAGTTATTTTGATCCTCATTGTAATTTTCTGAATCTGATAGAAATACAAATGCAGAAGTCCTGAAATTTTTATGAAAAAGATTCTAATGGTGGTGATCTGAAGATTGTACTCTCATTTTTGTATGTACTTCTTGTGTCCTTACTTTCATCTTCATTTTTCTTCTATTTAAATTGGATAATTAAAAGGTCTAGAATTCATCTAATGGTGCTCTAGACTTAAGTGGTTTAAACTTTGTTTATCTTCTTAAATAGGTAAGAATTCATCTTCCATGGTGCTCTGACTTTGTCATATTCTTCTTATCTTCTTCCACCATACACAACTAAACTCAAAATTAAAAGTTCATCACCTAATCTACCCTTTGTTCCTCTGGGAAGTTCTACCTACCAGTCATTATTTTCTTTCGTTTTCAGGGGCTGACTCCATAGCCCAAGAGATACCATACCTCCTTGCCAACAAACCTTAAAAAAACTACCTCAATTATCTAAACCTAGCCATCAGCTAAAAAATAATCTATCTATGAGAGATCAAGTCTTAGAGAAATCCCTCTCTAGATTGGAAGGGCTAGCTTCCAGTCTTAAAGTTGGTTTGTAGGTTACCTTTGTAGATTGTTTCTTCAGGCCAACAATTTACTAAATGTTAACACAAACCATTATGGTTTGAACACTTCTGGATGGATCATCCATATTTCATGGATAATATTAGATGTTTGTGGGCAAAGAGAGATGATATTTGTGGCACCGAAATGTATGAGGTCCAACAATAGTTGAAGCATATCATGTTCAAAATAAAAAAATGGAATAAAGAAGTCTTTGGGAATATTTTTTATAAGAAGAGACGCTTGGAATATGATATGGAAGCATTGTAGCAAGACATCATTTTGACATGTTGATAAAAGGAAAGTATGGGAAAGGAGGATAATATTAGAATAAAAATTGACAAAAGGGATAAGTAGGAGTAAACTCTTTGGAAACAAAAATCTAGAGTTCGGTGGCTTCGTCGCGAAGGAGAAAAAAATTGGAGATTATTTCATAATTCACTCCTTTAAAGAAGAAGCCATAACTGAATTAACACCTTAAAAAAAGTTAAAATTAGCAGGCGGGGCAATGTTGGAAAAACAAGAAGGCATTGAAGAGGAACTAGTTCATCACTTCAATACCACTTAAAAGAAACTGAAACAAATTGACAAGCTAGAATTAGAACAATTATAGACGTGATTCCCTCCTTGGTTTCTCATGAGTATAACCATAGCCTAATGAGGTCAATGAACTTTGAAGAGGTGGAAAGAAAAACAAAGGAAATGGCTGCTAGTAAATCCCACAGCCCAGATGGCTTCACCACATACTTATTCTAGGCCTGTTGGGACATTCTTGACAAAGATATTTGGGAGGTAGTGGAAGAATCACGCACTTCAGGAACCATTCTTCAGGCCTTCAATGCTACGTTCCTGGCCCTAATCCCTAAATATAAGGAAGTGCACAGGGAAATAAGTATCACCCTATATCTTTATGCAATTTCATTTATAAGATTATAACTAAGTTGATAGCAAATAGATGAAAACCCATCATGAATAAAATCATATATGTGGAGCAAGGGGGATTTGTTGAGGGTCATCATAACCCCAACAATATATTTTTGGCTCATAAGACCATTCATTCTCTCAAAATCAGTAAGAAGTTGAGAATGCTTCTTAAGCTAGACGTGTCCAGAACGTTCGACCGTCTTAATTGGAATTTTCTCTAAGAAATGTTGGCTACCTTTGGGTTTTGTAATGATTGGATTTATTAGGTCTCTAATTTGATTTCTTCTACCTTCTTCTCTATCAATGGCTCCCATTCTCTTTATTTCAACCCCTCCCATGCAATTTTCCAAGGTGATCCCCTTTCTCCTTTTCTTTACCTCATTTTTGTTGAAGGTCTTGGAAGATTCAATAAGACAACCATAGCTTTCGGTTCCTTGAAATGGATCTCCCTCTGACATGCCTCTGATCCTACTTCCCACCTCCAATCCATTGATGACACCCTCCTTATGTACCACCCTTTGATTAGATCCTTGGCCTTAAATATATCCTTAACATTTTTATGAAATCCTTCGGGGCGCTTGTCAACCACTCCAAATCCTAGGTCTTCTTATTTAACACTTCTTTGTCAATCCAAAGGAACATTGTTAGAATACTTGGTTTCTAGCAGAATTCCCTCCCCTGTAAATACCTAGGTGCTCCCCTATTAGACAAACCCCCCTGGAACAATTCTTGGGAAGATCTCTTAACCAATTTGGAATCCATGTTATCAATTTGGACCCATCGTTTTCTTACTCTCCCAGGTAGGCTTCTTCTTATAAAGTTTGTACTTAACGCCATGCCCCTGTATCTATTTTATGTTATTTTTTCTCCAACGGACATCCTGAAAAGAATATGTAATGTTTAAAGGGATTTCTTGTGGGGAGGGGAAACCAAAGAAAAAAAAATTGGCCCTAGTAGCTTAGTCCAAGATCAGTCTCCCAAAAAGATTTGGTGGTCTTGGGGTTAAAGATATTTCCCTCATAGGCAAATCCCTAGCTGCTAAGATTTGTTGGAGATGGATCAAAGGAACGGATTCCCTAGAGGTCAAGATTTGGTTTGGAAAATATGCGACCAATGTTCCTCTCCCTAACATAATTAGAGTGGCAAGCGACCACCCAGGCTCCTTGATCCAACAAAACGCTTGGAACAATCTTGACCTGGTCCAACGTAACTGTTTCTGGGAAATCAAAGAAGGAAGGGACACTCTCTTATAGGATGATGTGTGGGAACAAGAGCCAATCTTGGGAAATAAGGAGTCCTTGTAGCCGATCAAAACTATTATGCTCCAGAGGGGCTGGACATACGTCTTCCATTACTAGGAGGAGAAGGAGGAAAGGTCAGATTGGGTTGATAAGAAAATGAAGAGTCTCAATAGTTTAGCAATCGTATGGGAAAAATAAGCAAGACAACTTATGGAGAAAGAGTTACAAGCTAGAAAAATCATACTCTAGAAGGTCTTGGACATCATCCAATGGGGAAAAGTAGGGAATGGCAACTTCACAGTCAAGGAAGCTTACATGATGGCAAGCGAGACACTATCTAAAGAAAAGGAAGAGGTCTAGAGCAAGATCTAGAATCTAAAGATATTGCCAAAGATTTCTACTTTCCTTTGGCTAGTCAAAAATAGAAGAACTCTGACCTGGGACAAAATTTTGAGTCGAGGATTTATAGGACCATCAATCTGTATGATATCTAGAGTAGAGGATGATACAACAGACCATTTATTTTCCACCTATAGAGAAACTTCAAGCCTATGGGACCTTGTAGACACTATGTTTAAACAGTCAGACAAAGAAAAAGAGGATATTATCAAGATTCTAGAAATATGGTGAGTTAACCTCTATCGAAACCCCATCCTCAAAAACTTTTGGCACATCCTCCTAAGATTCATCCTCTAAAACATCTAGAAGGAAAGAAACAAAATAATCTTTAAACACAAGGAACAAGCGATGAACAAGGTTTGGGAGACAATTTGGTCCAATATCATAGAATTGGTTGTGGCAACAACCTGGATGGAGGGTGATTGGGCTCCTTCTAGGGCTGAAAAGTTAATTTTCAATTCTTGGAAATTAAATTCTCTCCAAACATATACTCCTTCACTCGAGAATCGAGCCATGGTAAAATCGAAAAAAACTTTGGATCCTCTCCCAAAAGCACATATCAAACTCAACTTTAATGGAGCCTCTAAAGGAAACCCTATGCCCTCAAATGCAGGTGGGGTCTTTAGAAACTCAGCCGGTGAAATACAGATGATCTTTACTAATAGGCTAGGTAATAATTCCAACAACATGGTAGAGTTGTTGGGGATAATTATAGGACTACAAATAGGTAAAGAATAGGGCTTCCATAACCTTATCGTGGAGGGGGGCTCTTTTGCTTATCTCAGCCTTACAAAGGATAATAAATTGAACAAAACCAGATAAATTGTCTTCAAATTGAAGGCTTTCCTTTGGCCTCACTCGGGTAGAAAATATGGTTCATCAATTCCCAATGGTTATTCCAAATCATGTTAGATGTAAGGCTAACTCTCTTGCCAACCGAATAACAAACGAAGGTGTGGATCAAAACTGCAGTACCAAGGTATGGCACTAAAGAGATCATATTTCGAGTAGACTTTGAGAGGAGTGTATCAAGATAAATAAGAAGGAAAATGATTCCCTGGATGGGGTGTTAAACAACAGGGCTTTGAGTGCATAGGTGTCAAACTCGACCACCACCCAGCTCAATGAGGACACATTATCATCCGAGCACATGGGGGGAAATGAGTTGGCATCCATGGAGGGTTTTGGAAGGCAGGGAGGAGATCAAGAGCCTCCTACTCCTGATCTTTGACATGATGCGAAGAGTCTAGCGGTAGGAGTGGAAGTATGGTGAAATACAAATGATAGTTATGACAATGCACGAAGATAAAAATGAGGACAAGATTGATAGGAATGAAATTTATTAGAGGATAATGGCAAGGAATGGTAGAGTTCTTGCTATCATGGCCAAGGAAGAGACAAAAAAACTTCATGTTAAGAAGGAGGGAGATGGGATGCAAATCATTTGGAAAAATTGGGATAACTATGAATGGCAAGATGGGGCTAGCTTCCCATGGATAACTATCAATATTATTTATGATCCTCAAACTTTTCCAGTCCTTATTTGAGTTTGGTCGAGTGGGGGAGGTTTAACTAGTGCTCAAGTTTTGGAGCTCATCTTAATCACAAAGAGGGTGGTCTTGTGGATCCTTCTACCTTGCTTTATAGGAGTGCATAGGCAATGGACTATGTAGGAGCATAAGCTAGGAGTCGAAGAAAGAAGGTGGTAGAGCCTTTCTCAAAAACATTGGATTCGGGCCTTATTGAAATCTAGACATGGTAAGAGGTGGGAGCATAGGAAGCAAGGCCAGGGACTGCAAAGGTAAGGGGAAATAGAATGATGCTTCATCCTCTTGAAAATGAACCTTTACTAGAGCTGAAGCCAAAGCCTGGGAGGCTCATCACAGATTCTTGGAGAACTGCTCAAACGATACATAAAAGGAAGTGGACCAGGTGGAGGAAATGGCAAGGCTTAAGAGAAAATAAATCTCGAATGAATATTTATTAAAGGAAGTAAATCATTGGCTAGATGATCCTTGGTGTTCCCAAACCCAACACACTAAGTTTTTAAGGATCATGGAAGTTTACTAGCATGTCAAGGAAATGGTGGCTTAGGCACTAGATAAATGTATGGTCGACTAAAAGGAAATCATGCATACTATCCATATTTTTTAAGGTAAATTTGAGCTCATGTGTTGGTCTACATATGGGATTAAGTTCAAGGTTACCGAAGCAACCGATAACCCAGGATTAGGTAAGCATATTGTGGGTGCCTCAACTTCTGTTGGTACTCATGAGTGGTCGATTGCTCTGGACAATGACGGTCACCCTATCAAGGCTCAAACTATTGATGAAGAGGTCGAAGTGTAGTTGGAGGTGGAGAAGGAAGAGACCCCTTCCTCTCCCAAGGACTGACTTGGGTCAGCTTTAATTCCCTTCTTGCAAGATCTTTCTGGTTGTTATGACTAGATATAGGCTAGATCTATAGTTATTGTTGTGTTTTATTGATATATGGACTCATAATATGATAAAAACTACTATCTTTTTCTTTGAAGACAATATGCTTGTAAGGGACCCGGTTTTCTTTTTGGCAGGTCCCCTTGCCTCCTGGGTAATTCCTCTTTACTATAAATAATAGTAGATTTGTTTTAGCTTAAAAAAATATTTAAAACGATAATTGTAATGATTTTTTTAAACCAAAACTAGAGAAAATCATATTATAAAGGTTTTAGTAGAGCTAAACAAGGAGTACATCAATATTGTTGGCTTGGATTTCCAAACATTAAAAAAAACAAAGTTTTACAAATGTCAACAATTAAAACATTCAAAAATAAGTATAAAGCCTTAGAAAAACACCTAGGATTCTTATCGATTTACTAAACATGAAAATTAATGAAAAACATGATGAATGTTGGCTTCTTCTTGCCCAACATTGGAAGAATGGGAGTCTTGGTTTCCCAAATCCATGTCTTCCATCATTTGATGGACCATATGTTCCTCCTTGAAATGTGTTTGAACTGAGTTTGTTGACATCATATGGTTGGAAGCTACAAAATGAGATCCTTTGCTAAGACTTCTAACCATATTTCGCAACATAGAGCATTCTTCCTCAAAGACATCAATTTATTGCTTATGTTGGACTAGGGTGTTCATAACCATTGCATTTTAAGAGGTACAGTGATGTTCATTTTCATGGACTTTGGTAGTTACAGAGAACAATGAGGCTCTATTACTTTGAATGGACTCTTCATGTCTTTTGATAACCCTGTGAAATTCCTAGGCTTCCCAATAATACTTGGATAAATCACACATAAAACACAGCCAGCCCCAATCAAGTGTCCAAGACCATCTCTCGGAAGAATTTGGATTCCAAAACACAACAAAATATAGCCTATTGCACCAAATACTACAAAACAGAGCAACTAAGGCACTAAGAGTCCACACCCCACAAATACAAAGCCAAGAACACCAAAATAACAATTGCCAAACAAAGACTGAGGTTGCGAGAAAATCGTGATACAAAACACCTAGAAAAATTCCAAGAACCATAGTGAAGAGATGACCACGCACATAATATACCCTAAATATTTAACTATCAAATAAAAATTCCAAAACAAAATATAGAGGATGAGGGAAAATCTTACTAGGTGATAAATCTAGAGCCAAATTGCCTTGCTCTAAACAATGTTGCTTGTTTTTCAATAGAATTATCCATTATCCCACCTTTTCCCTGATAAAACCTTGCCAAATGGTTCAAGAAGTCAACCAGGAGTAAATTCATGCATGTGAGAGCGCGAGGGTTAGGTCCTTTTGTATCTAAGCTCCTTGCTTGAAATTGGTTGGTGGTGATATTGTGACATATGGTTATTGTGATAGAATGTGCTTCCATGTCAATAGGCCTATAAGAATTAAGGAACTATTTGATGTTGCCAAACCCCATTTTTTTGGAAAACCACTATTTTGAGCGTGGTGGCCTCATTGGCTAGAGAGTTAGCCCGAAAATTTTGCTCTCTTAAAACTTGGAAGAATAAGACCTTTTGAAGTTTGAAAACCTCCTTATGAATTCGGGCTAAGAACAAAATCTAGCTTATTGTCTGATGGGTTCGATTTTGAGATCATCAAGCTAATGATTATGCTCAAGTTGCCTATAACTATTAGTGACTTTGTTCTGGATTCATTTGCTATAAGAAGACTTGTTGATCTATTTTCATGTTAAGGACAAGAGACAACCTCATAGGATATTTTTATGGAAATTAAAAAATACCCTCTTTGTTTTTAAAGAGGTGGTGCTCCTCTATTTCTCACATAGATAATAATTATGTCCAAATTTATAAACAATGGATTTATCATTCATCACATTAATTCCTGAGAGTGGAGCAAGCAAAGAACAATTTGAAAAAAAGAAAGATTTTTTAAATCATAAGAAAAGAAAATAGTTCATAACATTGTATCATATCCATCTCCATATCATGGTAAGACACAATGATATGTCTGAAGAAAAGCAAACAAAACAGAGAGAAGAAGACAATAATTCATAACATTGTATCATATCCATCTCCATATCATGGCAATGATATATCTAAAGCAAAGCGAACAAAACAAAGAGCAACAAAGATGGTCCTTTTAGAGAACTTTAGATGATTTAGCAACTTTCATATCATAGGGATGTAAAGGAAACTCATTCTCTAGTTTCATGCTCAAATAAAAGTCTTAAACCACAAAAGTCATGAGCCCCAAGATAGCTCTTTGTGGGGTTTCAAAAAAAGTACAAATTGATTGTTCAATATCAAATAAAATGTGTGCAACAACTCGACACTACACAATATTCATGCTAATTAAATGAGAAATATGAAATCCATTTGCCCCAGTGGGCTAGGAAGAAGCTCCCGCAACCATATATTAAGCAAAGGTAACCTGGAAGACAAAAAAAGCAGTCATAAATCAGTCTTGTATACAGACAACATTACGAATGATAAGACTGTATGATTTGCAAATTGAGAAAGAATAAAAGTGAGAGAAATGCTTCAGACAAATGTTTGTACTCACAAAAACAATAGCAGCGAAGAACCATTTGTGGCTCTTTTTCATTCTTTATATAAGAGGGAGCATGTCCAGTGGAATCACCATAGTTATTTCTTTGATCTTCAAGATTACAATGGATTAACAACTACTTTTAACACACCATTCAACCATCCTTTAATATATTCATGTAACAATTCTACGGTTATGAAAATATCAATTATTATAAAGTCCCTTTCTATATCTTAACTTAGTTATATGTGCCCCCCAATTGGGAGCCACTTTAAGCGTTCTCAAATTTTCTTTTAATAATCCATTTTCAAAAATAATTTGTTGCCAAGCCTGAAATAATCACGACCGTCTTTTGATTTTTAGGGCATGATAGCTATCATTTGAACCATGGAAACCATTTTAAAGTTATTATTCACGGCTCTAGCTTTCCAACGAGCTCTCGTTTGCTCAATTTGGACATTGGGAACTCAAGTTATGGCATCCAATAGATAGACACTCAACGATCGTTGATCTATTCTCCACGTGAATCCTTGGCCCTTGATTTGCAAATCCGCCTTATTTATCCTACATGCATTGTGGGAGGGTACTCATAATATATTTATAAACAAATGGCCTCCATAGTGTTTGTGTGTGGAGTAGAGAGAGCCATGGAACCCTACATAGCTTATGCATAGTGTAACTTTTGGTCGCCACCTCACCGCTCAGTGATTATGCCAAGACATTGTCAAGTCATCTGTGTCCAAACTATACCTTTGAAGTGTCACCTAGATATAGGTCCATTTCAATACCATGTGTCCAAGTGTCCAAAGGCTTCCAATGTGTCATGCTATCATAGGTTGAAGTGTGTATTGAGAGGTGTGCCAAAAAAGGGAAAACAAATAAAGGGCTTCCAATGTGTCATGTTGTCATAAGTTGGAGTGTGTATTGAGAGGTGTGCCAAAGAAGGGAAAACAAACAAAGTGTTTGGTCAATGCAAAGAACTAGTTCACTGCGGAGAAATGAGGAATTAATAAAATAAATAAGGAATAATAAAAATAAAATTTGGACACCCATCCGACGCTTACCAAATTTTAAAATTTGGTCTCCGCTTGATTAAGTATGAATTGGAATCACTCTAGTTGATTGTGACAAGATAACACATCAAAAATACCCTGAAAAAGAGCATACACCTTAGCTTGATTATTTGTGGACTTCCCTAGACCCCAAGAAAAAGTTGTTTCTAGTTGACCATTAGGATCAAGGATGATCCCCCCTGCACTTGTCACCCTTAGTTTTCATTTTAATGCTCCATCGAAGAAAATAATGGAGGATTTTTTATTGGATTTCCAATTCTGAAATTCCTGCTCACTCATTCTAAGTGCCACGATGAACAAAGACTAGGTTTGTGAGTGCTTAATCTTGAGCTTTGGGATGAAAGTGAAAATTGTTGAAGCCCAACTTTCTCATCCAAATCCAACCTTTGTTAATCAAAGCTTTTGCTACCCCTTGAGTTGATATATTCCACAAGTAGACCATTTGCCTTAACTGCTGCTGATTTGGAATAGGCTAACTTCTGATGAAGATAGCCCTATTACAAGCCAACCATATTTTCCAACACACAAATTTGGGGAGCGTAGTCCACAATCTTCTTAGTGAGGGATTATTTTTTTAGAGTTCCCCTGTAACTTCTACTCCATAGGGAGAGCATATCGTTCCAAGAGTCAAGGTTGTTTGATCTATGACTAATTCCTGCAAAGGCAATTTTCCAAACCTATTTTGTGAAGTTCAAATCTAAGAAGAGATGTTGAATTGTCTTTGCATTAGATAAACACAAGGCACAATGTGATGGACCTTGAATTCCCCTTCTTTGAAGATTTTTTGTGTTCAAAATATTCTCGTGGACCATAATCCAATAAAAAATGTTGATTTTAGGAAGACCATTAGAGTACAAACCTGATTCCAAATTACTGAGTGTTGGGGGAGAGGTAGGGATTAAAGGTGGTGAAGATAGTCATCTTTGACACTATATTCCAAGGCTTTCCATCCCATATGATCAAGAGAAAATAAATCACATGGAGTGTAGCCTTTGAGAGAATCGAATAAGATAGAGACTAGAGGGTCTATATGAGGAGGGGATGAAATAATTGACCATCCTAGCTAGCAACCAGAGCATTGGTATAGTCCAAAAATGCCACATCTATGCATCCAAGACATTGGCCCATCCATTTGCATACTTTGACAAAATAATACTGAGGCTTCCTTCTAAAAAAACATTTTTTGGATAGTGTACATGCCCTGCTGCACTAATAGCTTGCATACACACATGTGTTGCATGCTATTTAGCCCACGTACACACGATTGATGTAAGCTAGTTAGGTCGCGTTTACCTCCAAAAGTTGCAAAAAATATAAAATTGTGCGGAATTCGGTGGAGTTTACGGGCTATGGAGGGTTTCCTAACCATTTTACCCCTTGTAGTCCATCCCCAAACCGAATAACCATATTTTTCTCATATAAAAAGAGGTCTTGGGGAGTCATTTAGGGACATGAACAAGAGAATAAGAAATCTCTGCAAAAATCCCTTCCCTTTCATTGCCCAAGATTTGCATCTTGCTCTAAGTTTTAGCCTCAGCTTTCCCCTCTAGCCTTTCTCCCTATGCAACCCTTCCTCTTTCCCTTGAGGGTATGTTGGTTGTGAGAGTCTAATGTGGGATTTATGCACTTGGAGCCATGATAGAGGAGCCCATACTTGATTCATAGAGTAGTCGCAAGCAAAGGTTGTAACCTTTTTACCTTGAATTTGAATAAAAGTGATTATCTTTGTCCTAAAACCCTATGTTTACATGTTCTTGTCAACTTGAACATTTATATCTATATTTTGGCTTTTAAAAGTGATCAGTAGAGATTGTATATGTTGTTGCATTGTATTCTTAACCCCTTGCAGGTCAGCTTTGGGAGGAGATATGTGATCTAGGAGGCAACAACAAGCAGAAGAGGTCTACATCAACCGTAAGGATTGAAGGTGTACTCATTAACCCTCTCTTCCCTCTTTCTCTTATCACTTAGTCTAGATGGTTTTGGGGTAGACTAAAGGTAGATCAATCTTTTAAGGGAGTTATCGCTCTTCATATTCATTAGACCTAGTTTAGGGGGAATTTACTTATAGCAAGCATGTTATCCAAGATGAAATATCAAATAGACTATTATAGCTATGGCTGTCCATCCAACTTTTTAGAGGAACTGATTCATGATTTTTCTCTAGAGGGAGGTTTCCCATGATACCATCCTTCCAAATGTGGGTCATCTTACCATTACCTATAACCTAGGTTATCTTGGATTGGATTACTGGAACCATTGCTCTCAGGAGCTTCTAGATATGCAATCCTTTTTTGTTTTCGAAAGGGCCATCAATGCATCTTTTACAATCTCCGTGAAAGTGTTTCTTGAAAAGGACGTTCTTCCACTATTATAGCTTGTTGAAGAACAACCTCTAGATAAGTTTATCTCCAAATTTAGCGAAATTCATAAGTGAAGGCTCTTTAATCCCCAAACTTCCTCGATCCTCTAGAATTCTCATTGTTTTCTAGTTAACCAAGTGGAATATTTTTTGTGTTTGATTTTCCACATTGCCACAATTTTTTTTTGATTTCTTATGAAACTTATTGCATTATTCCCATTACTTCTAACATGACAAAGCACTGGAAAATTAGAAGAGTTGAAAGAATTGATTTTATTAGAACAACTTGGCATGTTGGGTTCAACCATTGAGATCCCCATTGCTGGAGTTTGCATTTAATTTTGCCGATGACACTGAGCCAAGACTGTGTTGTTAGGTTGCTCAATGAAATAAGAATTCCCAAGTACTTGAATGATGTTCAAGATTCTTGATAGGGAAATAACAATATTTTGGAGATGGCTTGAAGGAAATGGGAGCTTATGTTCCAACCAAAAATCTCGTGTTTGAGATTGTTAACCTTGCCTCCTTAGGCACTTGTAAAAGGGTCCAAAACCTATTTGAATCACTTATCCATGGTAGTAGAGGCACCACCCATGAGAAGATAGTCATCCATGAATCGAGAGTGGTTCATGCTCTTGGCACCTCTAACTAGTTTAATTCCCAAAAGATTCCCAAAGAGACTTTCTACTTCTAATTTCCCACTCAAGGATTGTTCCATAATGATGTAGAGAAGAGGGGAGAGGGGGAAACCTTGCCTTATCCCTCGACTACCTCTAAATAAAGTAGTGGGTCTCCCATTTACCAAATGGGAGATCCATGGATTGTTAATGCAAGTGGAAACCCACTAGATAAAAGGAGGACAAAAGCCAAATTTGAAAAGGACATCAAATAAAAAGGAGTGCCTTACCTTCTCAAAAAATTTGGCTATGTCAATTTTGATAATCATTCATCTGTATTTATTCTCTCCGCTAGAGGTGTTGCTACCTACACCATTATTATATTGTCCACTTTATGTCGCTTCTACACGAACTCTCCTTGATTGTCGAAGATTATTTTGGAGAGGATCCTTTTCAACCTGTTTGCCATAATCTTTGTTAGAGTTTTGTAGGATGAGTTATAGAGAAAAAATGGATCTAACCTTGAAAAGGATGAATGGTTAGCTTCTTTGGAATACTGGCAAGGAATGAAGAGTTTGTGATACCACTAAGTTTACATGGTTTTTAAATGCATTATAGCATCCTCTTTAAGACGATTTTGATTATGTCCCAATAATCTCTATAAAAATGGATAAGAAATCTATTAGGGCCTAGGGCTTTGTTAGGAGCTAGACCCCATATTGTATTGATAATTTCATTTTCATCCACTCGACATTCTCCTCATAGGTGATTATCGAAGGGATGTGCTTTGACATTAAAGTAGTGGTAGTTGGGTTGGCCCCCTCTTGATCTAGGTATAGAGACTCAAAATGTGACCCAATTGCCTCTTTTATTGTAGGGAAGTTGCTCACTTTTGATCCATCCTCCAGGGATATTTCTTTAACATTATTTTTTAGCACTCTGGCTTTGGCTTTCCCATGGAAGAAATATGTGCTTCTATCCCCCAATTTTAGCCATAGCCTACATGATTTGAGTTGCCATATTTCCTCCTCTAATCTAAGAAATTTGTGGAGCCTTTGGAAAATGATACTCTGTACTTTTTTATGCTTGTTACTTATATATTCCTCCTCCATTCTTCCCTGTAGAGTTTCCAATTGAGATCTTAGATGATTGTTTTTTTCTATTTTGGGGGGAGTATACATGTGCTTTTCCCACTCTTGGAGAGCTAACTTTACAACTTTCAACTTTTTCTCCCAAATGTAAGCTAGGGATCCAATGACCCATTTATTCCACTCAACCGAGATTATCTCCAGAACTTTAGGGTCTTGGAGCCAAAGGGGATTGAACCTAAAAGGGAGAGGCCCAAATTCTTAAGCTTCCAAGATTTGCAAGGCTATTAGTTTGTGATCAAAGGTAACCGAGGGAATGATTTTAGAGGAGAGGATTTTGTCATGCAGAAGGAAATTGCTCTGTATAAGTAATCAATCAAGTCTTGTTGCAATGTGGCTAGGACTAAGTCTCCTGTTGAACCAGGTGAATTTTTCTTTGGTTGGTTTTGTGTCCACCATGTCCCATTTTTCTATGAGAACCTCCATTTTTTCCCGGAATGGGTCTCTTACTAAGCTTACCCCTCTTTTTTCTTTGCTTCTTAGAGACACATTGAAGTCCCCAATGATGATGTTGTTTTGAGAGTATTCAGAATATTTTAAGGCTAAGAGGGAGGACCAAGAGTCTTCTTTTTCTCTGTAGGCTATTGGCATATAAATGTTGAAGACTTTAGATCTTTTTCTTGATTGTTTGTGAATGAAGCTTGGAAAAATCTAACGTTGAGTTTGATATGAGAATTGTAGGAGGAGGAAGGGGCTATTTTATAGAGTGCAAAGGCCCCCAAATACACCTCTAGAACTAACCATTGTACCTTCACACCTTTTCTACTGAAACTTACTTGTTTTTAGGGCTTCTGAAGCCTCTAGCTTAGTCTCCTAGAGGAGAAGGATAATAGGCTTCCTAGATTTAGTCAAGTCTCTCAATGCTTCTACTTTGAACCGACTACCTAGCCTTCTACAATTCCAGGAGACTATATTCATTATTTCACCAAAGGTTTGTGGCTTTTTCCTTGCAGTGGAGAGTTGACTCCATGATTTTTAAAATTTCTAGATCTAACTCCTAAATAATTTTCTATAGTTGATTGAATGCCCAAGAGTTTTTCCTTGTGAACTGTCACTTCTCTTTTGTCCTTTCCTACCTTCCCACTAGCTTTCTTGAATAACTTCTCCTCCATTTCATCCTTCTCTTTGTCATCTTCTTCTAGCTACTAGTGAGATTTTTTTGGGGTTAAAATACTTGATGGGAACCACTACTTTTCTGGGATGTTGTCAATTTCATCCAATCTATCGGAAAGGGTGTCCTCATTGGATATAGGAGATGATGCTTCTTGTACTTCAGGCAAGGGAGACAATCTAGGTGGAAATGATGAGGTGAGGGTGGAAATCGATGGAGCTATTATTTCAGAGAAAGGGATTGGATCTTCTTGGGATAGAATTTCATACGTGTTGGTTTGAGAGCTTGTGCTTCCTCCCATATGACGACCTAGGGATTGATGGGCCCAATCTGTTGATTAGATAGGAAGAGTCTCAACTAGTTGGGATTTCAAAGTTGCATGCTAAGATCCAAAGTGGGGAGAAGGGCCTCAAGTTGTGGGAGTTGATTTGGGAAGTGAAAGTAGAGGTTGGTTGTTTGTTATTCATCTTTTTTCTTACAATCTACCATTGATCTTATTTTTTTGGGGTTGGTTGAGATGCTTGAAGATTATTTTTCAATCCTTTGAAAAATTCCCATATTCATGATAGATTTTGCATTCAAAGGGAAATTGCTCATAGTCCAAGGGTTGGGCATGCTTCCAATTATCTAAAGTCAAAAGGATTGCTTATGGGAGACCCTTTTCAAGATCAACCTCCACACAAATCATTGCACTTGTGAATACATCATCCTTGGGTTCATATTTGTCAAGGTATCGACCCAAGGAATCTATGATACTGCACAACGTGTCTCCTTTCTAACAATGGATAGGTAAATGCAGGAGACAAACCCAAAATTGAACAGTTGAGGGAATATCATGCTCAATGTCAAAGTCTGGAGTTTAGCAATTTAGGTACATTCCTTTGGTGCTAAAGAAGTATGGGTAATTTCTGAAGATGAGATCCATGTATTCTTTGGCTTCAAATAGAAAGTCGTAAAAGTCCTTTGCACAAAAGTAATGGGTGAGCTTACCTTTGTTCAAGGCTTGCCAGTTTCTCTAGACCCAACTGGCCATAAATCTGGGAGATGACCAGATGCCTGTGAATTGACCAATCAAGATGCGCTTCGCCAATGCCAAAGCCATATGGCTCAAGGTAGAGGCAGGAAGAGGGACATTAAGGATATTATCGAGCTTCTTAACAAACAGCTAAGGCTGCAATTTTGGGGCTTTCCCCAAAGCTGAGATGAGTGCGTGAAAGGCGATAAATTTATGATATAGTGGGGGGTGACCCCCTCTAAGGTTAGGCTCCATGACATGAATATAATCTCTATTGCAACAACAAGCAAACATGGTGTGTGCTAAAATCCTTGTCACAAACTTTCATATATAGGTGAATTTCACTAATTAGCCAATTTTAGATATCATTTATCATAAATTTGAAAAAAATCTATGCTCTATTACTTTGTTCATTATATGGATATAAGTAGCCCATGTTCCATCTAGGCTCCTAAGCATTTTTACAATGAAGTTTCAAGTAATATTTACAAGTGTTTCTATTAAAGACATTTTATTTTATGTAAAACATTGAAAAAAAAGGCAGGAATGGACACTGTATCACACTATATTGTCTGGTGTCATATTGTTGTCCAAAAATCTCATGGAGAAGGTACTTTGATTCATTAGGGTCAATCATCATTAAGGTTGGGCATGTTAAAGAAATCATCCTTCTAGACATGTTAAAGAAATCATCCTTCACCTTTGTTGACTTGGTTGTACATTTGGAGATCCGGAGGGTCTTATTGGGGTCTTTAAGTGTCATTGCCAACAATATTTTGCTATCACTTGAAAGCTCAAACCGTGCATCTAATTGTTTGATATAAATATTATTTGCTTCAAATAATAAATGGCTTTTTCATGAGTGATTATTGTTGATTATGTGTAAAATGTTCCCATGATTCAAAGTAGAATGAACTTCCTCATTACGACGAGATTCTCGTAGCTAGACTTTGAACATTAATGTTGTCCATTGAGTCCTTTCATTGATTTAGAGTGATAATCTCTTAGTTTATGGCCAATCACCGATGATAAATTGGTTGGAAGATGTCTCACAAAAGGGGTTAGAAATGGAGATATTCACAATTCTATTTAG
>SNQJ01S0039629.1:34907-45188 GCA_010110895.2 Picea sitchensis | reverse complement strand
CCCCCTAGGGATCCTCTTAGTTTATTTTTGAAATCATCTTAAAATTTGTAAGGGCCCATACATGCCCACATGTTGCAAACTTAGGATAGTTTCTTGAAATTGATTTCTTAGTTTACATCACTAAGAGAGTTTAAAGATAAAAGTAACGGGCCCATACATTCCCACATGTTTGCAATCTAGGATCTTTTTTCAATCTTTCTTAGTGTAAACAACATTAGGGAGTTTAAAGGATTGGTAAGGACCCAAATTTCCACATGCTATTTCTTTAGTGATTTTAAAATTCTGCAAGGTTGTACCAATGACATCTAGTAAGATAGGTAACCAAGATTTGTAAGGACCACAATAAGTCCACATGTTTCAAATTCACACCTAACTTATTAAAATTTGGCACATTTTATCACTTTCTCAAACACAAAGTCACTCCTCACTCACATAATTTCCATCTTGAATCGTGGAGGTTGAAGTAGGTTTTCTCCAAAGGAATTCCGAAACAACCCACTATTTCTTGAAGAAATTATCCACACCCACCTAATTCCAACGAGATTAATTCACACCCCCAATATCTCAGCCCAACACATCTAAATGTTTTCTTAAAACTCACTAAGTTTTCCTCCAGAGGAGGTGCCAAAATAATTGTTTTAGTCTAGGTAGTATCTCGGGGGTAGGCATCCAAATAACCCCCCATTATCTAGTTCTCACAGTATCAAACATTAGAAGTTGACAAATAGGGAACTTTAAAAATCCTCCAAGTCAAGTGTTCCTACACCATAAGGCAGGGTGATACCCATGAAGGGTCGAAGGCTGAGTTTTGGTTGTTCTATATGTCCCCCCTTGAGTCACACAACTCTTGGAAGGGATCCAGCCCATGACCCATTTCTGAGGCCGAAAATCTAAATGTCGCAGTTTGACCGAGGTACCTAGTGACCAAATTTAGGAAATCTACCCAGGTGGAAATTGTGGGCTGCAATTTCACCTTGATCAGATTTTTTGTAGCTATTGGGAAATATCGCCAACTCTTTCGGGATATGCACCCTCTAACCCTCATTATAACTGATTAATTCATCCTTCACTAGTTCCTCTTCTAGTGGCTTCAGACCCCACTTTTGAGTGCTCTTGGAAGGTCTAGTTCTATTTGAGAGGAAGGACGATACATATTTTTAGGACACGAGCATTTTTTTTCTTTGTTCTCCCACGCGGACAAAATCCACCTACCCACATGTATGCTTATTTACAGTTGATTTATGTATAATGATCATTTGATTACATGCGATTGTGAGATATCTTGTGAAGGTCCAAATTATACAAAGTCTCTTGTTCATTTATTGCTCTCATCACCATTTTCACACATTTAGTTTGCTAGTTGGACATCATAGGGGACCCATAGAATTCCCTTCATTCCATATTCTTGCAGAATCTCCCTCCTATTCTAGGAGGAGTTCCTAGTCTTGCCAACTCACCGGCTCAACCATCTCACACCCATGTGAGTGCCACTATTTTGGGATCAAATTTTCTTGGTTCCACCTTACTTGGGTCCAACTCCCTGGGCCATCCATCCACTAGCTCTCCTTCACAAGGAGGTGGGGGGAAAAATTATTCTCAAGGGAGAAGTACAACCCCACCAAATCCCCCTCAAGGGTCAGGTCCACTACCTTCTCACACCATGGATGGAAATAATCCTCCACCACCACCCTCCATGCCATATTTGGTGTCTCTCAACATTCTTGATTTAAGTAAACTCATGAATGATCCTATATTACATGAATCCACATGGCCCAATATGCCTACCAAACTACCTTTAGATATTCCCAAATTTGAAGGAAAATCGGGGGAAGATCCTGCCAACCATGTCATGAACTTCCACTTATGGTGCTCTTCAAACAACATCATGGATGACTCCATCCACTTAAGTTTATTTCAACACACACTCACTGGTCCATTAGCCAAATGGTATGTGAACAAAAAATCAGGGTCCCACGTGACTTTTGAATCCTTGGCCAAAGCATTCTTGGCCTTCTTTCAACTACCAGTTCGTCATGACATTGGTATGGAACTGCTCTCTTAGTGCAAACAAACCTCAGCTACACATATTTCCGTGACATTCATGAATGGCATCGACGACGTAGTTTATGTAAAGTAGAAACCACTAAAGAACAATGTCTCGATTGGTTTCTAAAATCACTCGTCTCTATACTTGCCAAATATGTGGCCTCCACATTCCCCCAATCCGAAGAGAAATCCATCAGCAAGTCTCAACAGTTCGACCTCATTTATTCTCAGTTAGGTTACTTATACACAATAATACTTGATGCACCGAGACCCATACCATTTGGCTAGGAAAAAATGGGATGTCTCACGCGACGGATGGGTTGATTGGTACCAAAACACACAACAAACCATACATCTAACCACCACCTATGTACGGTACACCCCAATATCCATCGATATATGGAGGACCATCTTATTACCCTCCTCCCATTTACCAACAACCATATCCTGTTTCTCTCCCTCCACCCATCAATGGACCCTCGCCAACACCCATCATGCGCCCAACTTCTCAACCAAGTTCAGGTTCCCCCTCTACCTCAACATATAACCCAGGCTCTAGTGAAAGCGCTTCACCTTCCTATGCGTCCTATGGATTGTTTCCACAAAACAATCTGTATTTTCCATTTCTTGGTCCTCGACAACCGATTGGTCCTCCATATGGACAACCACACACTGGTGTTAACTTTGTTCAACCCTCTCCCATTAAGAAATTTCATACTTTTGAATAGTTGAATATGGAAAATATGGCCCATCAGCTGAATAATGCCAAGAATAAAGGAAAAAATTGAAACAATAATAACCAAGGACCAAGAGGAAATAAGTCCCAACAAAACCAACCTACTGGGGGCAACCAGAATCAGGGTAACCAAAACCCCCAAGGGGATAATAACAACAAACACCAAGGGAATAACAACAACAACAACCTCCAGACAAACTTCCCTTGTGCTCTTTGCGGTGAGCATGGACATTACACTCACCATTTCCCCCAAATTTCTGACTTGAAATGGATGAAAGAATCCATGAACGTGCCACACCCCCCAGCGTCGCCTGCCCCTCAGCAGGCCTCACAACAGTATTTGCAACAACCACCCCTGGCCATGTTGCAAAACCCTATTCAACACCAAGGTGTGATGAATACCCAACAAGACGTACATCCTACCCCACCACAAGTGGCACAGTATCAAAATCCTTGAAATTTGGCGGATCGCAATATCCTCCTCACTAGAGAAGAAGAAATTCTTCTACAAACGCGTGGTCATCAATACAATGCACCCCCTGAATCTACTCCCCCCACTTCAAAAGAAACTCCAGCTACAACAGGACAACCCTTGGTGATTCCAAACCCTATCACTAAACTCTCCATTCGTATCCCTCACATTCCGTTACAATGGAATGTCAAGAACCCTCAGGCTAGGGAAGCACACAATTACGGTCTGGTTGATAACTTGGTGCAATCTCCTACAACCATGTATGTATTGTAGGTCCTCCAAACCTATCCAAATCAACGGAAATCATTACTTTCCACCTTGGGGGAAGTTGACCCAACTGATACTAGACTCATCACATTTGATCTAGATAGTGGGGAACCTCGTCTCGTCACTTTAGTATCTTTCTAGATACCAGTCAAGATTTGGAACATCACAGTTCATCGGTGTATCATTGATGAAGGTGCATCCACATGCATCATCTCCAAAATAGTATAACATACTCTTGGCTCCTCTGAGCTAGTACCATCCTCCATCACTTTACGAGCTTATGATGGTCGACCATCCTCCCCCGAAGGGATCTTTCAAAATGTCTCTGTTGAACTTGGGGGAAAAACCATCCTGATCAACACTGAGGTTATCGATAACTCGTTCGATTAAAATATCTTGTTTGGACATAGCTACATGTACACTATGAAGGCAATGACCTCTTATGTGTTTCAAATGATGATTTTCCCCCACAATGGGAAAATCATCACCATTGACCAAGTTTCACATTACGAGCCTAACCACTTCGCCAACATCGATAACATCCTGCCTCTTGTCCACTCTAGTTCTAACGCTTATCCACTCATGGATATGGCCCCCAGAATTTTCAAGGACCCATCCTTGTTGGGGGAATACCATGGAGAACCACCTCTCATACACCCTTCAACACAAGTGTGTTTCATATCTTTTAACGAAACTGACACCAGAGACACCATCCCTCCCATTGAGACCTCTCCCCACCTTGACGTCTGTTGTGCTGGGAAATTCCCCTATGGACTAGCATTTAGGGTTATCTTATGCATGCAGATAAGACTGAAAGAATCCTACTTTCTACCGTCGTCCCAGACCTAATCTCCATTTCTTTTAAGCAAATACATGGTTAAACAAACATACCTTGTTCCAGACGTTCGATGTCGATCCTTCTTCACACTTGATTTCTTGTTAGCTACTATCCTCTCAAGACTGTCCTGCGTACAAAACAAGAAACAAAATCTACATGCATTTGTTCTGCAGGTTAATGGGTTAGAGGTTCAAACATATATTCACTAAACTATGAAGAACTCATATACTGGGATGGGAAAATAATTTCTTTATTATTAACTTTAATGAATCAACTTACAATGTCGAGACCGGCCACTACTCCACAAACCTGATCCTGGGCTCCTCTTCAAATGTCCTCCAACTTCTTTGCTTTGTATCTCTCTTTGCACAAGGATGGCTAAAGGGTTGGGACAATGAGAATGTGCAATTGCGTAGAGTTTCTTTACTCTTATTCTCCTCTTCCAAATGGGGCCCCTAACCCTTCTTTTATAGGCTAGAAGAAGCTAGGTATTTGGATGAACCCTCGACCATGCATGGCTGGAAGATTCAGTTAACTCACCCAAAGATGTGTGTTCCATCGGAAACTTTCCTTTTTTTGTGCTTTTGAAGGTCCACGTGGGTTGTAGTGGGCCAGCTAGCATGGGCACTGTAGATCCACGCAGGTTGTAGTGGGTCAGCTAGCGTGGAATTTTAAAAATGGAGTTTTTAGAAGAGTTGTTCAGTAGTGTTTTGGCAAAGAAGGAATCTAAGATGGCCTGACGCCAGGTAAGCATGTATGGTGCAAATTAGGGTTATAACAATGTCCCACTAGTTGAAGAAATTCTACCTCAGGTATTACCTGAGAACCCTACCACATCAATTATCCTCGATTTCCCCCTCCCCCAGGGGAAAATCCTGATTTGGGAGACAATCCCCCAAGAAATCAATCGAATTCCCTTCTTCTACCCCCCACCGAGAGTACAAGAATTTCAGGTAGCCACGATGCTTACCCTTCCCAACATGGTGCTCGCCATCCCTGTATGGTATCTACACCCTCCCGCGATGGTTCCTCAACCATCCCTCGCTCCTCAGTAAGAGGGAATCCCGATGCAGATTCTAGTACCAAATCTGGCCATGCCACCCTCACCCCTAATCACCAGCACTATGACTATGACTGGGGGAAGACGGAAGAAGAAAGAGCCCACCGATGCACTTCCTCCCTGAGTTCAACCTCCTTGCGAACTCTACGAAAGAGAGGGACACCCCACTAATATATGCCCTTCTCTTCCTGATTTACGCAATCTGATCCAACTCCCTCAAGAAACCACATCGCTCACCACTTCACCAAGCACACCTAGTACTACCACAACATTCCTCACTATAGGCAGTAAAGGACTGCGAACCAAGTTCGCTTGCGCCATCTATTCAGAGTACGACCACTACACTCATCATTTCCCAACTCTACCTCAGTTTCGCCAGACACTAGTGACAGTACGCTAAACCTTCCAGCAAGAGCTCTCTCCACCACCACTTTTGGGTACCCATGTCACCGACATCCATTATGTCTCTACCTCAGTCCCCGAACGAATGAGATTCCCTTTCTCTCTTTGTGAATCACTTGCTCATTTCACATACTAGTTTCCTTTGATCATTGAATACAGGCATCGTCAAGTAAACCTTCTTCAACATCATTCGACCACCTCACCTCACATGATGCAAGTGACTCTCCCTATCCCTTCTCTAGATAGTGTTCACATCACCTCCCCTAAACCTGAGTCACTTCCCACCCCTTCATGGTTCCTGGATACACTGTTTGAGGATATTCCCCCAAATCCTCCCAATTCTTCGATTCATTTCCCATAGGAAATATTACCCCCTATCACATTTTACCCCCCATAGTGTATGGACATTTGGTTTATGTCAAGCGAACCATCGCAACATGGTTGCAATATCCCCTCTACGTCTTCACCACTTGAGGAAAATCACACTGTGACAGTCACCCATGTTCCCTCCATGAATCCCCTGTATTCTCGCATTTTTCACTGTGATGAAGATATCCTGGAGGAGCTCAATACCCCTGATTTCCCATGGAATGCACTCTAGCAAAAAGCGCTTTTTCTCTCACAGGAATCCTTTGACCTTCCTAGCCAAGCCTCCATATGTGCAATTGAAACCAAGGATTTTATTCCGTTAGGGTATATAGACTGGTTCAACAACCCTATCCCTGCCCTCGATGCTTTTGAAGAAGGCAACATGGCCAATATCTCCCCCACTGTCAAAATCGACATTTCCATCAAACCAGGAAACATAGAGGAAATCACCATTGGCACTGCATGCTCCCCTGAGGAACTGACAACTTACAAATCTCTCTTTCAGGAATACCGAGATATTTTTTCCTGGTCATATACGGATATGCCTGGCCTCGATCCTTCTATAGTCTAACATCACATCGACCCATGGCCAGTTGTTGCCCCAGTCCGCCAAAATAAACACCCCCTTCACCCATCCAAAGTTGCAACCATCAAAGCCGAAATTGAGAAGTTAGGTGCTGCAGGGTTCATATACCCCATCACGTATACCTCATGGGTTTCCAACCCCATCCTCATTAACAAGAAACAGGGTACTATTCACGTTTGCACCAACTTCCACGATCTTAACCATTCTTGTCCCAAAGAAAACTTCCCAACCCCTTTCATCGACCAAATTATCGATGACTGTGCTAGCCACGATGCATTGTCCTTCATAGATGGGTTCTCTGGCTACAATCAAATCCAAACCCATCCAAAAGATCAATATAAAACCACTTTTACTACCCCATGGGGTACATTTTCTTATCGTGTCATGCCTTTTGGACTCAAAAGCATAGGTGCTACGTTCCAACGGGCCATGACTTATGTTTTCCATGATCTCACTCGCATCATCCTCTCTTATTTGGACAATCTCACTGCTCGATCCAAGAAACAAACTAAACATTTTGATGACTTATGAGTTGTATTTCAATGATGTCGGCAGTACAATATCTGCTTGAACCCCCTAGTGTGTATTTTGCATCACCGTTGGAGGCCTCCTTGGGTTCATAGTCTCCCAACACATCATCACAGTGGACACCCTCAAGGTCCAAGCTATCACAAAAATTCCACCACATAGGAAATTGTGCCAACTGTAGAGCCTACAAGGAAAAGCCAACTTTTTACGATTCTTTGTCCTATATTGTACCACTCGTGCGCATGGTTTCCTTCGCTTACTGCATCATGATATCCCATTTCAATTGGATGAACATGCCCAAACCTCTTTTGATGATTTAAAATCAACGCTATCCAATGGCCCTTTGATTAGTCCTCCATACTATGATTGCGATTACATCCTCTACCTATCAGCCTCAACCATCTCGGTAGCAGGAGTCCTCGTCCAACTAGGGGATGATGGACACGATCATGTTATTTAGTACATCAGTAAAAATCTTTCAGGACCACCCTTGAAATACAATCATGATGAGAAACTAGCCCTAGCGGTTGTCCTCGCAGTTCAAAAACTACGTCACTATATCCTGCTTCTCACTACCAAAGTCATGGTAGATTCTAACCCCATGCACTACTTGCTTAGTCGATGATAGATTAATGACAAATTTTCCCAATGGATCGTTATCATTTAGGAATACGACCTAGAGTTCTCAACTCCCAAAAGCAAGAAAGCACTTGTTCTTACCGAACTCATCACAACGTTTCCCTCAGATGCTAAAGGTTCACCCGTCAATACAGATTTTCCCAACAAACACCTCTTCTTCATCCACTCAGATGACCCTTGGTATGGAGACCTTCTCATCTACCTTCAGACACAAAAGTTTGGGTATCATATTTCTCGAGATGATCATTGGCGCATTCTTCATCAGTCCCCTTGATACCTCCTTATCGATGATGTTTTCTAGCGACGTGGGGTCGACACCATACTCCGCCTATGTTTGATCATCGACGAGGCAGATAGAGTCTTAAACGATTTCCATAGCGATGCTTGCGACGGTCACCTCTCAGGTATTTACACAGCCCAAAAAATCATTCGAGCCAGATACTTCTGGCCCACACTGTTTCATGACTGCATCCATGCTGTCAGGTGATGTGAAAAATTCCAGCTTTTTGTAAACAAAGCTCGAGCACCACTCGCTCTTCTACATCTAGTCATCACCACCGACCCCTTCTGCAAATGGGGCATAGAATTCATGACTTGCAACCCTTCATCTAGTAATGGACACAAGTACATCATCGTGGCAGTAGATTAATTTACTAAATGGGCCGAAGCCATGCCTACCTTCAACAATACCGCTGACACAACAACGAGTTTTTTATTCAACCACGTAATCACCCGTTTCGGAATTACACTACACTTAGTCTCTGATAATGATAAGCACTTTGAGAATGAGATCTTTGTCGAACTCTCCTCAAAATTAGGCTTCTCCCATGAGTTTGCCTCCCCATACTACCCTTAGTCCAATGGACAGGTCAAGGATGTCAACAAAGTCCTCAAAAGCATGCTACAACGTACTGTCAACAAACATAAGACCAACTAGCATCATATGTTTTTTTCAACATTATGGTCTTATCACATGACAATAAAAAATGCCACTGGTTTTACACCATTTCATCTCATCCATGGGATCAAATCCACCCTCCCCATCGAGTGAGAAATTCCCACATCGTGCACCACCATCGAGCTATTAACTGACACTGCTCCAATGGAGCAGTGCTTGTTGACCTTAGATTCGCTGGATGAAGATTGTCGGTCTTCATTACAGAAAAATGAGGTAGCTAAAAAATGGTCCAAATCCACCTTTGACTGCCATGTCAACCTTCACTCATTCAACGAAGGAGATCTCTTTTATGTCACGATAAATTTTAATGGGTGATCGAATGGGTAGTGACTAGGGAAGATATTACTCTAATTCAGGGACTAGGTCTGGTATGTAAGGAACAAAGGAGGTGTTGATCCAAACTTTACTTAGTGAGTTGATTGTAATATGGGCAGGTGGAAGACTTAGTGAGAGGAGTGAGAAAACTACCTCAAGCAACAAGCCTTTCAGCAGTTTGTAGAAGAAAAATTCTGAATGCAAGATCCTCTTGGTTCAGGGCTTCGGGAAACTGAAAGGGGGACTTGACTAGATCCTCCAATTCCAAGTCGTTCAGTTCTAAGAAAATCACAGAGACCGATTAGAAACAACGCAACTGTTACAGTGATCCAACCTACATCATCCTATAATGTCACAACTCGACTGGACCCTCCAATTCCGAGTGGTTCTAACACAGTGTAAACAAAGATGTAAAAGAAGCTGACATTCATAAGGCAATAAGTCTCAAGAGTCCATACATAACCAGAATAACAATGCTTCATTAAAGTTTTACAACTGGGAGCCTTGCTCAACCATCAATGATTACTGTAAAGACCGTCATTAAATTTAAACTACCATTGAATTAAACGGAACAGTAAATTTGAAATTTACTAAAAATTTACTTAATCTAGCATATTCACTCCCATATTTCAATAAAAAAAATAATGATTTACATAACAATTTGCATAATTTACATAACAATTTAAATACCTCGCTCTGATGCTGTCGCTCCCTTCGCTTGAACCTATCCGCAGCAGCTTTCTCCTTAAGACACCCCAAAACCAGCCACCCTACCGACTAGTTCGCCTAGCCCTAGGACATCAATGGACGTCCTAGCCCTCCGAGCCCAAAACCCCTCAGCCCCGGTGCACTGTAAATCCCACTGTCAACTAACTCTGTCCCAATACTCCCCATTTTCCCCTCTCGTCCAATGCATGAATCCATCTCCCCCTCTCCATAATCCTTCTCCTTCCCTTATGCCTCCTTCACCGCCCTCGCACATTCACTCCTCCACCAAACACCTTATCCCTTAATTAATGCCTCTATCCATCCATTTATTTCTATTTAATGGTCTTATCCTTTATT
>SNQJ01S0039628.1:52858-66539 GCA_010110895.2 Picea sitchensis | reverse complement strand
AAATGATAAAGTATTGGAGAACATTATATTTATGGAAAGTGGTTAACCCTAAAAATAAGGAAAATAGGTTAAGTGACCTAGAAATGGGTTAAGTGACCTAAAAGAAGAAATCATTATTTAAATGATAAAGTAAGGTGACAAAGTCAAGGTGGATTATTTAAATAATCAAGAGAAGTGACAAAATCAATAAATGATAAAGTTAAGTGAAAAAATCAAGAAGGAATATTTAAATGATAAAGTATTGGAGAAATTTCTATTTATGGAAAGTGGTTAACCCTAAAATAAGGAAAAGAGATTAAGTGACCTAGAAATGGGTTAAGTGACCTAAAAATGGGTTAAGTGACCTAGATTATGAAAGTATAAATAAGATATCAATGGTCTCTTGTAGATCATCCTTTTTGTGGATCAATGGAGAGCTTCTTGTGAGAATATCTTTTGGAGTATTTATGGAGAGCTTCTTGTGAGAGATTCTTGAGGATTTCTGGTGTGGAACACTTGAGAATATTGAATATATACATGTGACTGAGGTAACCAAGGATATCTAAGATGAATTTCAGAAGGAAGGTGAAGAAAAGAAGGTCGGAATTGAAGGGAGGATAAATTATTTCCATGATGCTTTCTAAGGTATGTTATTTACAGGTCATCTCACCATTTTATCTATAAAAAAATTTCTATAATGATTAAAAACATGGGATTGATGTGAAAAGGAGGAAACATATCCAAGTATCTGTGGTAACAAATTAATCTTGTGGGTCATTGTATTTTGGGAGTTACACTCCATGGAAAATAGGGTTTTTGGCTAGTCCTGAAACTAGTCAAAAACAGGTGTTTCGGGTAAAAACGTCATAAATTATTAATAACATATCAAAATTTAGTGAGACCAAATGTGTTGGTTAGGGTATAGTCTGTAGTATTTTTTTTAATAGTTTCATATCAATTCAATGAATATTTTGTGCAGGGAACGCTCTACAAGGTCGCTCTCTAGAATAATCCAGAATTCAGCAAGGTATGCCATTTTTTATATAACTCCTTTTATGAGAAGTGAAAAGTAGTGCCACCTGGAGGAATTTCATAAAACAAACTGAAGAAAATTGTGTATCAGTTTCATATATTTATTCATTACAAGTACAAAGTTATGATTATTTCAAGTTGGGGTTGTTGACTAATCCAAAACTAGTCATGGTTGAGACAAGCAGTTGATGCGTTGGAACATACATGAGGTGTATAGTTGATGATGTTGGTACTATTGATAATTCATTGTTGATGAGTAGTTGACACATTATTGGTATATACTTGGTACATGGTTGGATGCACTTTTTTATGGTACAGGTTGATTACAAGTTGTTTGGCACAGGTTGGTGCATGGTTGATGCACTTGTTTGTGTTGACAGATTGATATATGTTGAGGATTTTTGCCTCATCTCAGTTGGTTCTCAGAATTTAAGTTGGGTCTTTCATATATATCTGATGCTCTTGTAGAGTTGTACTCTATTCAGTTGTTGCTGAAAAACCCCCGTATTGAAGTCCATAATAAAAAGAAAAATTGTGCATACATCTTATGTTCTTTGTGTTCCTTTTGGAGACGATTTGTTACTGATATGTTGTTGATATATGTTGCTGATATGTATTCACATATAACTGATTATAAATGACAACAATGAGTAATGAGAAAATGTTGAATGTTAACTAAGGAGTTTTTGTGCAAGAGGGAAGTTTTGGGAAAAAGATCCCCACACTCATTCACCCCCCCTCTAAGTGTGGTATGTGTGTCCAACACTAACGGCTAGGATATACTCCTACACTTCGGCACTTTGAGGATTTTTGAATCACCTCAAATCCTCTGAAGTCCCGGAATCCCATTCATTTCACCAACCACGTGGGTGAGGTCTGTGTTGAGGAAAAGATATGAAATGATCTTACTCAAACATTTTCAGATCTTTCTTGGCTAAATCAAGATAGACGGGTATATCACCCTATGTTTATAGCCATCAAAACCGATATCCTAATTCACAAGTATTGTTTACAAGTGCTTAGGTTGTTTATTTATGATTAAAAGCTTGCTGAAAAAATCATTTTTTATGTAATTTTTTAAATATATCATATGCTGAAATAATCATAGAGACAGAAGTAAAAACACTAATTCAATCACCAACACATATGATACATAAATAAATCCTTTATTTCATTCCAATTCATCAAAGAATCGTTCTCTTTACAAAATTTCCTGAAGAAGTTTTGGACCAAAGTCAAACTTAGATGTCCCCGATGAAACATACAAAAGGACTTTTGACAAAAAATGAAAAACTGAACTTGAAAAGTTGGATCAGCTTGCCACAGATTGCTTCCCACTAGACTATGCACAATATCCTTTGTCAGTCATGAAAACTAATTCACAAACAGACAAGTCTACACAGACTATCAAAGATAGATCAACACCTTTGAAAAACAAGTGTCTGAATGATGTAATTTAGCCCTAAATCTTGTTGTCTATAATAGGACCCTGCTATCATAAAAAATAATTAGGCTTCTAATGAATTAAGGAATGAATGAAAACCAAATTATCTCAACAAAAATCAAAGAGAAAACCTTAGTATGCTTCTCCTGCTGTTCATTCTCGTGTTCCTCCCTTTCCTTTTGCCTTTAATCAAATTAGAATTGGTTGAAGTAGTTGAACTAATTCATTAGTTAAGTTAACTAAAACTCAACCAACTTTTAGTTAGGGGGAAAAGTAATAAATCATAATAAGGGTTTTTAAATAAATAATAACTAGTAGGTGGGACCCCTTGTGACTCCCTTTATCTTTTAACAATCATAACACAACTAGTTAATAAAACAAAACATCCCTCCTTGTGACTCCCATCATCACATTCATATTTGACAATTTATCTCAATGATATTTGAAATTATTTCCAAAATATATTATTGATATATCCAAAAATAGTATGTTGTCCAAAAAATTCAGAAGTCAATTGTTCTCAACAATTAATAAATAAAAACTTAAAATCCATATTTTCCACTCTAAGATGCAATCTTCCCCTTATCGTTGTTGTCACCTTTTGATCTCTCTGAATTTGCCTTAGGTTGTACTGAGCCTTTAGGCCTAATCTTGTTGATCCCGTGAGAGAAATCATCCCTCAAATCCATGTGGGAGGACATGGATTTATCAGAGCCATTGGAGGATGAGGAAGGGGCAACAATGGATTTTCCTTTGTCAGGGGCATGGTGGGCCTCGGTTTTCAACCTTTTACCTGCAAGGGAAGACTGAACTGGTGAGTGGACAAGGGCAGCTTGGACAATTTGATTGATGGGTGGGGAATAAGTTAATGACAAGTTAGGCCAACCACGATGTTGGGAGACTGTCGGGTGGACAATCTCTTGCCATCCGTCGTTCTCAGGAACTTTAGGCTATAGTGAGACATGAGGATGCATGAGGACACCAGGGGCCTATGGGGCTTGGAAGGGAGGCCTTTTAGGCCTAGGTTGGACCACTCCTTGCCCAATCCAATTAAAGAACCCAGCTTGAAATAGCTGGCCTAACTCTTGCGAGTCAGCATCAAAGTGTATGGAGAATCTTGGCCTTCTAGGGCCCCTATTCCAATTACCTCTTCCTCGGTTACCTCTGCCATGGCTACTTCAGCTGAAAAATCTCATTCATGTATGCATAATTGATTAGCAAATAGTTTATGTAACAACCATACATGAAAAATCTTTTTAAAATATGAAATAGTTTTTTACTGAACAACATATCAGACTCATGCAATCCAATCCATACAAATTGTTTAATCGTTGTCAATGAGCAGGGGGTGAAAAAAGGTTTTGGAATATGTGATGGGTTGTATTGAGAGAAAAAATGTCTAAACGAGGGGGAAAAGATCATGATTACTACTCATAGACGACAAACAATCAATTGTAATATAAACCACAGAATATATCATTGTAATCCATCTTAAATTGTCATAATACAGAGTTCCTCTTAATTGTAATTAAATTTTAGGAACAAGGAGTGAGTAATGAATATGGGAAGGCGAGGGGGTTGTAATTAGCGAAAAGTGAAATAATGGTAGGGGAAAAAATCAGATATTGTTCATAAAATCAATTAAGTACTCCATAAAACAATTCTATATTTAATGCAAATGATCCAACACTAACCAAATAATTGTTGTGATCAATTAAACAATTTCTATGTATAATTTAGCCATTACTATGTGTTTAAACTTTCTCATTGTTCACATTTTAATCCTTAACATTTTCAATTAATCACAGTGTCATCATACTCAAAATATTATGCCTTCCAAAACAACCTGTACAAGAATTTTGTTTCCTCTCACTTCTTCTTTTTAACATTTAACACAATTCCAGTGAACACACGGTCATTTGTATCAAACTATGTTCAGCATCCAAACCATCAACCATTGTCATAAATTAATCCTTCAAATCAAACACAGACACAAGTTGTTTTAAAATTGTGCTTGATTCCATTCCTCAATTCAATTCAACAATTAAATTGCAATGAAACCATACTTTTATAGAACCCATTCCCATCTCTGATGGTGCAATCGACGATACAATGCATGATATCCATCAAAAATACACAATGGACATCCAAAACACAATCATCAATATTTCAAATTGCAATAATCTAGATTTGCAATTTAAACACAGAGTAACAACAACCATCATTTCAACTTATTCGATGTTGTAGGAACACACAAACCATTCAAAATGAAAGAACATTTATGTGACTGTACATGTCTAATTACTCTTAATCAAAACATCAAACGATGTTGAGTTATCAATCCAATACAAGGAGGCAACAACTGTATGCCCAATTCCATTTCTCAAATCGACCAAATTAAACCATGTTGAACTATCGAATAAATTGTCACAATAAAAGAATACAACAATTATACACCAATCATAAAAACCATTGTCCACATTATTAACAGAAACAACCAATAATAAACAACTCTCGACGATACTCCACCAACTCATAATAGTCAACGATGTGCCTGACCGGAAAACAACTAGTTCATTTATCAAAATTGGGCTTTGAATAATCAAGGGTGGGCTCTGAGTAATCAAGGGTTTGCTCGGTGGAACCAACACAGGGAGACTGGAGTTGAACCCACCAACAGCAAAGGAGAACCCTTCAAGACAATACGGTGGACACACGGGCCAAATAACCATTTGTTTACAAGACAGGGTGATAATTCACACCAGGTAGGAGAGGTTTTGAACAGAGGAGTAGAGGTTCCTCATTGGTCAATAAATAACATCGATAACACGTAGGGCATAACCTTCGTGGTTCTCCCCCAAAAAAACAATAATACTGATATAAAAGCAGATCCACGAAATAGCAACCAACCCTAAGGCAAGCCTCTTGGCATAATAGCCATCATAACCCACTGTGCAGACACCAATAACATAAACAAGCCCATAACCAGGTGAAACGATATGCAGTGACACAAGGTGGCTCAAAATCAAACTCAACAACCCCATAACAACAAATACGATTGGGTATGGTGACAAAAAATGTGTGGAGACAGTCAGCAAGTCTGGACCGAATGAAACCCTTCAACCCAAACCCATAAGACAATAGAGAGCCTTCATGGCTTCCACCACACAAAATCATCAATGAAATCGTGAGTTCAACTATCCATTTTTTTCATTTACAATGAATACACACAACCAACCATTCCAGAGAAATATCACAAGTTTACATAGCTTCCAGTCTCAAGAAAAGCACAGACCAATACATCACCGAGCCAATATCTATTTCATAACCAGAGTGAGTTCATGGATGCCGGAAAAGACATACCTGTAACCAAAAATCCTTAAAAATGCGAGCTTGGTCGAGAAGTTCTTTCCTTACCTGGAAATCAAAGCTTAACCACAGCAAACAACGATTGAACAATAGGCAAGCTAGGGTGACATCCAGTGGGAGAGGTATGGAGTGATGTGCAATAAATGCACGTCTCTTCCATCTTGTACGCATTCAATTACTTAGTACATGTCATCCAACCATCAATTAATCCATTCAATTTATCCATGCATCGAAACCAACATCCATTACTTGCCAAGTGCGCCACCCTATATCACATTAACCATTTCCAAGCATACCATGATGCATAGCGACTGTGCCTTCATATAACTCAATACATAGAACAGCCACTAACTTTGTTAGCTAGGACTAACAATAATCCTTTTAATTCCATTTGCATATAATGTAGCATAACATAGTATAGTATAGGATAGCTCCTCTTCCTTGGATTTTTTCCATATTTCTTTTATCTTTTCTCATGATTAACATGTGTTTTGTGCAGGTGAAACATGTAAAAAATCATGGTGCTAATATAAATGTGATAACAATGAATATACGCCATTCATACAATATGGAATTTATATCTTAGAGCAATCAAAACCAACACATAATACGCATTATCCATCGCTATTATGTCACAAATAAAACCAATATTTAATCATCAATCACGTAGGACCTTGTAAGCAATGTCGAACAACAACACAAATATCAAAATAATAACCTCATCTGATCCTCCAATCTACAAGGGGGTCCCACCTACTAGTATTATATATATCATTAGCTTATAAATAAGAGGCTTTAGCAATACTTTGCGGGTGAATTTCTCGTTGCAATTTTTATCATCAACAAACTGGTGACTCCACAGGGAAATTTGTTGTCAACAAATTTAGAACTCAAAACACATGGTTTCATAGACCAAGAACAACAGATCAAGAGGATATAACTAGGAAGTTTATGCAATAGGGGGAAGTGAGCGGATTTAATGGAAAAATGATCAGGAATTTGGGAATAACTCATGAAAAATGTTAAGTATGAGCGGGTTTATCCCTATATGCATAATCATTCAACCGAAATCTTCTCTTTACTTCAAGAAGAAAAATTATGGACTTGTTGTTTTAAATTCTCAAATGGACGAATAAATGGAAAGCAGAAGCGGGAGACAACTAATTTCTTTATAAGACAACAGTGAAAGCAGATAAAAAATTCAAGTGCTTTCAGGGGGGACATCATAACAGTTGTGTAAGATTGATTTTTATTGACTAACAATAACTTGCAGGAGTTTCACTGTGGAAGAACTGATCCAACATCTTATACTTGACCAAAATCTACTAACAGATGAAAAAGCAATAAAAATCGTGACAAAATTTACATTGCAAAATTTAAAATTGCAGAAATAAAGTGACAGAAATGTAAAAGCAGCAGGAAATTGTTAAAAAAAGAAAGCAGAAATCAAACTACTATAAAGAAGAAATGAAAAATAGTGAAAAAAAATGAAAGCAGAGCTAGACTACTAATATACAGAAAATCCAAACAACGTTAAAACTTTTCAAGTTGGGTCCATGTAATGTTTCAAGTGAGAACTGTTAGTGTTGTAGGAGAATAATCGCTCCTGAAAATATTTCAGGATGTAAGAGTTAGTACCCAGGACAAAAGCGATTTTGAAAGGACCCCAAAATAACACTTGAAACTCCGAGGTAATTAACAACCCTTCAACGTATACAATTAGATCATCAAGATAGATATGAATACTAATCAATTCATCAAGAGTTATTTGTATAGGTCTTTTAAAAGTGGTACTTGCATCAGGTAAGCCAGAAAACATATGTTCATAAGTCACGGTACCCCAATTAGTGATAAAGGTGGTTTTATATTCCTATGCTCGTTTTACCTTGATTTGACTACAACCAGAAAAACTATCAAGTAAGGGCATCACCTGCGACCTTACAACTTGTTGCGAAATCATTTCCATATTAGGGGAAGGGAAGGGATATTTCATAATAGCTTGATTGAATGTGCGAAAATTAATGCATAAGATAACATGATTAGTGACTTTCAGAACATGAACCAATTTGGAAACCCATTTAGGGTACTTGTCCCAAAAGGTGATTCCAACCTTCAAGAATTTTGCCAACTTCCTTCGAATAGTTTCTTCCAATGTAGGGTTGACAGGTTTTTGTTTTTTCCTACCTGGTTTTATGCCTTCCTTTATGGGAATGACATGTTGTATACGACCAGGATCAAAACTATGAAGATCCTTGTAAGACCAAGCAAAAACATCTTGAAATTCACCACGTATTTCGACAAACTTCATTCCTTTACCATTGGAACATCGGGCACCTATTTTAACATTCTTTGGAGACTCGGGTGTCCCAATGTTCAAGGAGATGGTTTCACCCACCTTCCTTTTCGACTCCTCTTCTTTCTGTTTCTCTTTATTTCCTACATCACTTGATGAAAATGAACTCTCTAGAGGAGTCAAGCCTTTAGGAATCTTGTTATCTTCCATGGATATGATTTCCTTGGGCTTATAGGGTTCATTTTGAATGAAAGAAAAAATGATCTCATTGTTAGGGAAGACCTACCAAGATTCTATATTGTCAAGAATATGTGGATGATATAGAGATTGAAAAGTACAATCAAGTCTATGTGGCAGAAGTTGTTGATTAGGGGAGGTTGGCAAAAAAACTAATCGATCATCCATTAAGTTCAATTCCCTCCTAACATGAGTGATGTTGAAATATAATAGGTTCTATATAAGTGCCCAAACAGTTTGGGTGTATCGTTTCATCATCTTATTGTTAGGAGAGTAAATTTTACGTACAAGGTTCACAACAAGCTCGGAATCTCCAAAAACTGAAAGGTGACCACAACCAAGATTATAGGGGTTTTCAATGTCTAATAATAAAGCTTCAAATTCAATGACATTGTTCATGCAAGCAAACTCCAACCTATAAGAAAATTTATGGATTTTTCCCACAGGAGAAATCAAGATAATGTCAACTTTGTTACCTTCATTAGAGCATGAACCATCAAAGTGCATGTGCCACATACCATCATCTAGATCAATTTGTTCCAAGGGAATGTTATCCTCCTTAGAAAAGATGTAATACACTCCTAGGTTCTCTTCGATATAGTTTACATTAGGTTGTGGGACACTCTCTATGTAAGGTTAATTCCTTCCCTCTCTAAGGACTATAATGTTCTTACCATTCCGAGGAACGGATAAATGTGTTCCGTCGAGTGAGAGGTATCCACTCGTCAAATCTTTCCAATCTCTTCCCAATATGATTGAGTAATTTCTTACTGGCATGTCGATTACCCGAATGCTAAGTCTTGTCCTTATTTCAGGGTGTGCACACAAAACTAAGGTCACATATTTAATCTCACCTATGGTTGTTTGTTTTAGACTATTATAGGAGAGCATGCTTCTGGTGTTTTCATTTGTACAAGACATGCCTAGATCTTCCATAATAATCTTCGACATCACAGTTGGGCCCGAAACGCCATCAATGAGGCAACAATGGGCAATCTTATCCATAATATTTATAGAAATATAAAAAGGGGGATTTTTTATAGGGTATCTAAAGTTATGTACACCTACTTTATTTACAAATGAATCCTCTTCATTAACCTCTTAAGAGAGGTTGGCTACAACGGAAGATTTTCCTTCCATGAATTGTTTAAGATGCTTTTGTTGTTTGGGTATGACAACCAAGTTTAGGAGGGTGTAATATGCTTTGATGTTGGCCAACTGATTCAGAATATTGTATTTGGAAGAGGGGAGAGGGGAAATAGTCCCTTGACTATAAGGAACCTTAGGAACCTGAACCGTAGCAGATGGTGATGATGATCTTGGGCTAGAAGAATTGTGGGAAGGATCATACTTGCCTTTGGGAGCGTAGGATTTGTTCCTAGTATTGATGATCATGACATCCTCTAGCTCTGCAAAATCTAGGACAACAATGGTAGTTTCTGGTCTTTTACCAAAGATCTTATCTCTGGCACTCTTCCTTACCTCACATGTGGCTTCCTCGTGGTGTTCCTTGCAAAAGTTACACCAACTTCAAGGAAAGATAGCCTTGGGATGAAAAATATTTTCAAATGGGTTTCTAAAGGGAGGTGTAGAAGAAGATGAAGCTTTGGGGGTTAGAGTGGAGGTAACTCCCTTTCACTCATACACTATCATACGATTATTCATATCTTGTATCAATTGTAAGAGGGCAGACATGTTTGTCTGTTTAACCAATTATCCCTAGGGAAGACCTATTTTTTCGAGTTGTTCTTCATACTCTAAACAATTATGCAGAGAGGAACCGAGGTTATCAATGGATTTTTCCTCAAGCCTATGATGATAGGGGGAAGTTAATGCATAGTAGTAATGCATGAAAGCAGCTTGGTTCTGAGGTCGAATGAGATCAAGGATTTGATTGTATAGCTTAGTGAAACGCAAGTTGAAATACTTGATGGTCTCACCATCCTTATAGGCGATGTTATTGTACTCTCGTAACTGCTCAGTTGGGCTTTTATATTTCCCATAGGTGGATCTGAACCAATAGACTAACTCGTCCCAAGTATATAGAATTTTATGAGGAAGGTCAAATAAATCGGCCATAGCCTTTCCTTCCAAAGAATTGATGAATAAGCACATGCAAGTATCATTTTCATTGGCTCCTATATTGTGACGAGCATTAGAAAACGCCACCAGGTGTTCATTTTTAGTGACAATGTCATTCCCCGAAAACCTAGGGAGATTCTCTTTAAATTTAGGAAGTGGACGAGTAACAGGTGCTAGGTTAAGAGGAGAGGACACATGCCATGGTGTGGTTGTGGCATCTTCTTCAAACTGAAAAATCCCATATTTTTTAATGACTTTGGTGGGATTTGTGGTAGATTGGATAGGGATATGGTGGCTATCTAAGATACCAATCATTGACGAAGTTGGATACTGAGAGGAGGAAGCACTTACAGAGCCACCAGAACCACCACTAGATGCCATCTTGTGGATGATAGGTGAGGGAAAGAAAGACGAATTGGATGAATCAGACAAAGTTCTCCTTAGAGCACTTTGTTGGGTTGACAACACGACATTCCTTCTTCCTATTTCAATAATAGGATTAATTTAAGGTGATAAGCCTCTTCTTCTTCTAGAAACATGAGAGTCTAAGGACATGAAAGTAAGTCCAAACTGAAGGAACAAGAAGGTTATTGTTGATCTCTAGGCTATATACATCTAGATTCCCAACGTTCTTGGGCATTAATATCTCATTCAATTGTTTCCCATGAACGATTAAGTTCAAAACGAATATTGACAGTGTCTAAAATGGTGTTGAACAAATTCAAAGCAATGTTGGTCTGATCTTGAAGACCGGGCTCAATATTGGGTTGCCTTCTATAGGCACAGTCATTAAGAAATAAACAATCAAATAATCAATATCATAAAAATATATGTATTCGATGCTAATCAAGCATAAAAATTAACCAGAGAGATATTGAAGATCTCCCCAGTATGGTCTCCAAATAAATGTTGAGAAAAAGATATGAAATGATCTTACTCAAACATTTTTAGATCTTTCTTGGCTAAATCAAGATAGACGGGAATATCACCCTATGTTTATAGCCATCAAAACCGATATCCTAATTCACAAGTATTGTTTACAAGTGCTTAGGCTGTTTTTTTATAATTAAAAGCTTGCTGAAAAAATCATTTTTTATGTAATTTTTTGAATATATCAGATGTTGAAATAAACATAGATACATAAGTAAAAACACTAAGTCAATCACCAACACATATGAGACATAAATAAATCCTTTATTTCATTCCAATTCATCAAAGAATCAATCTCTTTACAAAATTTCCTGAGGAATTTTTGGACCAAAGTCAAACTTAGATGTCCCCGATGAAACATACAAAAGGAGTTCTGACAGAAAATCAAAAACTAAACTTGAAAAGTTGGATCAACTTGCCACATATTGTTGCCCACTAGACTCTGCACAATAGCCTTTGTCAGTCATGAAAACTAATTCACAAACAGACAAATCTACACAGACTATCAAATATAGATCAACACCTATGAAAAACAAGTGTTTGAATGATGTAATTCAGCCCTGAATCTTTCTCTCTACAATAGTACCTTGCTATCATAAAAAAGACTTAGGATTCTAATGAATTAAGGAATGAGTGAAAACTGAATTATATCAACAAAACTCAAAGAGCAAACCTTAGTATGTTTCTTCTTCTACTCCTTCTCTTGCTCCTCCCTTTCCTTTTTCGTTTAAGCAAATTAGAATTGGTTGAAGTAGTTGAACTAATTCATTAGTTAAGATAACTAAAACTCAACCAACTTTTAGTTAGGGGAAAAAGTAATAAGTCATAATAATGGTTTTTAAATAAATAATAACTAGTAGGTGGGACCCCTTGTGACTCCCTTTAGATTTTAACAATCATAACACAACTAGTTAATTAAACAAAACATCCCTCCTTGTGACTCCCATAATCACATTGATATTCGATAAGTTATCTCAATGATATTTGAAATTATTTCCACAATATATTACTCATATATCCAAAAATAGTATGTTGTCCAAACAAATCAGAAGTCAATTGTTCTCAACAATTAATAAATAAAAAATTAAAATCCATATTTTCCACTCGGAGATGAAATCTTTCCTTGTTGTTGCGGTCACCTTTTGATCTCTCTGAATTTTCCTTAGGCTGTGTTGATCCTTTAGGCCTAATCTCGCTGATCATGTGAGAGAAATCGTCCCTCAAATGCATGCGGGAGGACATGGATTCATCAGAGCCATTGGAGGGTGAGGAAGGGGCAGCAACGGCTTTTCCTTTGTCAGGGGCATGGTGGACCTCGGTTTTCAACCTTTTACTCGCATGGGAATACTAAATTGGTGAGTGGATAGGGGCATCTTGGAAAATTTTATTGATAGGTGGGGGAGCAGCTAACGACAAGTTAGGTCAACCACGATGTTAGGAGACTTTCGGGTGGACAATCTCTTGCCATTCATCATTCTCGGGAACTTCAGGTTGTAGTGAGACATGAGGATGCACGGGGACACTAGGGACTTTTGGGGATTCCAAGGGAGGCCTTTCAGGCCTAGGTTGGACCACTCCTTTCCCAATCCAATTAAATAACCTATATTGAAATAGTTTTCCTAACTCTTTCGAGTCAGCATCAAAGTGTATGGATAATCTTGGCCTTCTAGGGCCCCTGTTCCAATTATCTCTTCCTTGGTTACCTCTACAATGGCTACTTCGGCTAAAAAAACTCATTCTTGTATGCATAGTTGATTAGCAAATAGTTTCTTTAACAACCGTACATGACAACTCTTTTTAAAATATGAAATAAATTTTGGCTCAACAACATATCAGACTCATGCAATCCAATCCATACAAATTTTGTAATCGTTTTCAATGAGCAGGGGGTGAGAAAAGGTTCTGGGATATGTGAGGGGTTGTATTGAGCGAAAAAATGTCAAAATGAGGGGGGAAATATCATGATTATTTCTCATAGACAACAAACAATCAACTGTAATATAAACCAAAGAATATATCACTGTAATCCATCTTAAACTGTCATAATACAAATTTCCTCTTAACTTTAATTAAATTTTAGGAACAAGGAGTGAGTAATGAGTATGGGAAGGCGAGGGGGTTGTAATTAGCGAAAAGTGAAATAATGGTAGGGAAAAAAAATGAATATTGTTCATAAAATCAATTAAGTAATCCATAAAGCCCGCAGGGGTGTAGACCGATTGGCAAGTGCCGTGTAAATGGAAGGAACTATGTAAAAATGAGGTCTCAAGGTCGATTCTCACCCTGATTTACTCGGAGGGCGTGCTTGCGGGCTG